>SNQJ01S0211530.1:9345-22564 GCA_010110895.2 Picea sitchensis | reverse complement strand
CTGAGCCACACCAACCCTTAACATGGTTGGATTTTTTGTCCCCGCAGGTTTCGAACCAGTGACTTTAACAACACGGAGTGGCTTAACAACACACTCCGTCACCGACTGTCCTACACCTCGGGGACATAGGCACATTCATGTTGATGAATGCAATCATTTTCAATCATTCTACTTACAATTGGAAGAGGGGAGATACAATATTTTTTTAGGTTTGGTTGGAGGCATATCTTAGAAAATATTATGTTTTCATTTAGGGTAATGAGACTTAATAATTTTAATATTTTCACAACAACTTAGTCTTAAAACTTAGGTAGTGAAATATAACAAGTTTCATTCAGATATATTTTCTACAGTTATTATAGGTTATGAAAGCCATTAATTTTGATAAGAATTTCGTTGATTTCTTAACATTGGCTAATAGGATGGATTGATATGAATCACATGAAATCCTGAAACTAAATTTCTTCTAGGAACCTTATTGAATACAATCTTATAAAATAACATGCATGTGAAAGGTGACTAACAAGGTCTTGAGACTTGAATCTGTCAGGACTGAAACAACAACCTGACGAGGATATGAATCCTCCTGTGTTTTTAAAGAGGTGGTACTCCTCTTTGGATAAAAGATATAACTTGACTATCTTGGATTAAGAGAATGCTTAGGAAGAAAACCCTAGGTAGTTATTGCTTGAATTTATGAAATGATATAGTTATTCAATAACTTAATATAATCTTTATATGCAACAATAAATCTCTTTAAAATAAGAAAATATTGAAGGAGGGCTTCAACATCAAAACTTGTTTGTGACCAACATCACATACACAATATTCTTAATTACAAACAAATACATCCATATCTTCTTTATTAGAAATACGAGAGAATAACTTGATCATATTAAATGATGTTAAAAGAGTATTACTATCAAGACCAAAAAGATAATTTGATAGGTCAATCTCAAATACCTCATACTTCAGGGCTCAAAGCTACAAGATACAATAGAAATCAACCTCGAAGCAATTCTTTCTAGAGTTTATTCATGAAAGATGTTCTTCATTAAAAAATATGTGAAAGTCATGTATATGGTTGTAAATAATCCATGATCATATAAGAAAAGTATTTAGAATAATACAAAAATAACACTCAAGAACTTAGCCTTGTGCCCAATTCAGAGATTCAAGCATAAAGCTATGAGAAATGGTGTAAAAGAAGAGAAAGAGTGGAGAAGATGGAGATATGTTTTCCTTGATCAAAATATTGGTTGTGTATTCATGGTTGAACCTTCATATTCCTCTAATATTATTCCCTTCCCCTTTGATAATTCTGATTGTGGAACCTTCGATGAATCATTTCATCTCTTTAAAAAATATATTTTCTAACTACTTGAGTAGTTACGTTTTTTTTCCTCTCTTGAATTTCCCATACACTTATTGAAACATATTTTTTTAATTAATGCCTCATCTAAGTGCTTATTAATGAATCCACATCATTATCATTCAAATATTTTAAATGAGTCATTTTTCTTTTTTAATAATTTTTTTTTAAATAACTTTTATTTTCAAAATTTAATTAATTTCCCATTAAACAAGGAAGAATGTATTTTAATTTTATGGATGTGATAGTCAACTTTTCAGCCATGGAAATAAATTTCGATTTTATCTTCATCATATTATCTTTCCAATGATATAAATTTTTCCCAAATCAGTCACCCAGATCTCTAGATATGATCTCGTATTTTAAATGGGCCCTTTTCCTTTTTTAATAAAAGGTTTTTTTAAATAAATTTTATTTTCAAAATTTAATTAATTTCCCATTAAACAAGGAATAATTTATTTTAATTTTATGGAAGTTATAGTCAACTTTTCATCCATGGAAATAAATTTGAATTTCATCTTCATCGTCTGAGATTTCCAACGATATAAATTTTTCCCAAATCCGTCGCCTGGATCTATAGATATGAGCTTATGAAGTTGAGTTGTCACAGAGACCCATTAAAACTAAAGCTGATTGATATTTTAATTTATGGGAAAAATATGGCCACTTTCAGCCCTTCAAACCTGTACCATCATCTTCTTCGTCGAAATGAATTTCCAACAATATCAAGTTTGCGTGATTCCGTCACCTGGAGCTCAAGTTATGGCTTCCGCAAAATCATGATTCAATCACCGTCGATCAAATGTCTTGGGAAAATATGGGCCCTTGGATGAATTTCCTACTTCTCTTCATAAGATTCAACATTTTGGTTCAAAGAGTCTATCCCGCATGTATGGGATTGCATCAATTTTAATAGCATATAATATCAAATGTATCTTACACTTAATGAGAAATATAAGAGAGAAGACTATGGAGCTTAGGGGGATTCAACCTCCCCTTAGAAAATCATTTAAATAATAATATTTTAATCAACCAATCAGCCTCCACCTCATGCCTAGTCACTTATGAATCAACCATTCACGTATTTCCATGTGTCATCTCATGATAGGTTAGTAATATCCACGTGTAACCAATAAAAACATGCCATGTGTCACCACTAGTAAGTTGTTATGTGTCACCATATATAAACTTCCATGTGACACCATTCAAAAACTACCACGTGTCTTGTGTTCATTGGGTAACAAGTGTCATATAATTKGGTTTTTYCACATGTCATGGAATGAGTGGTTGGGAAAAAGGTGCAATTTCATTGGTTGGTGATTTAAATAATTGTTTAAAATAAAATTTAGGATAAAATATTAAGGGAAAGATTCATGAGCGAGGAGAGGGAAGTGGTAAAGTGTAGGTAGTRGAAGTGAGGGGTGGAATGTAGGTAGCGGAGTCAGGTTGGGGAGTGAGGTGATGGGGTAAGGGAACATGAATGAGTATGATCGATCGAAGGAATAAGGGAGGAGTAAAAATAATTAAGTGATAAAGTGGAAGGGAAGAGGGAGTATGGAGGGTGTGAGGAGTATGGAGAGTGTGACCGATGGATGAACCCGATGTGGTTCAAACATTTTCTAAGTATTTTGGGTGAGGTATGTGAGAGATTTTTGGGTTGGGAAGAGTGAAGTGTATGGAATAATTAAGGGGAAAGGTAATAAGAATAAGTAAGGGTCTTGGGCCCATAAAACAATAATATATTTTAATGGGTTATGAACCCACAATGTAATAAGAAGAATTTTAATGGGTCTTCGGCCTAGAAAAATTGAAGAATCTAGGGTATTAGACCCTAAAATTAATGAAGAAAACTAGGGTCTTGGATTAGAAAATCAATTCCAATTCCAAGAGATTAGCTTTATTTCACATAGAAGTAGCATAATTTTACTTATTTGACGGAAACCTAGATATCTTGAGCATGTGAACTCAGATTTTTTATTCGAAAAATGTGTGCCGATGATGAAACTGGGGGCTATGAAATGAACTTATAAGATTTCAAAAAATTATTCTTTCTATAACATTTTTTTTATGAATACAAGAGAAGACAAATTTAGATGACAAAATTTTGGTCAACACAAGGAATCTCTAAAAGTATGACATATTCCTTTTTTTTCCATGAATATACTCATGGGGAAATCCCCATGCACTTATGTGCATTTTTTAGAGGGTACCCAATGTAAACTCGCTAGAATTGATTACAAATCCAGGTGGATATTGGTGGCCACCCACCTATTCCAGTAATTAAGAATGGTTCCACATCTTAGCATTTTTTCTACAGTTTTTTGGGTCCCAAACTTCCGAGGCCATTTTGAGTCCCTAAACGATGTTTTTTTGGTGTGATAATGCCTAACATATAGATAAACACATGTAGAAATAGATTCAAAATGTGCACTTCATGGTTAGACCTTTTCGACAGGATATCGAGCACCCCAAATAGAGATCGTATGCAAAATTTACTCCCCAAGGAAGTTGATGTATACATTGGGGCCCATAAACCTTTTGGAGTTTCATATTTTGGAGTTAGGATTTTGGATGTTTAGGGTTTTATAATTTATGCTTTATGTTAAAATGATTTTTTGGCCTCTTTTTAATCATCATATTGTGAATGAGCATAGCCAACACATTTCTCTCTTCAGGGATAAGCTACCACTATTCTAGCTAGTTTGTGTGCTTTGCATTTTATAGTCTTTTCTATTCCATTCATTAATAGAATATGGCCTTCTATTTATGTCTTCTCTTCTTTATTTTCATATGTATATCATTTCATTCTTAATATAATCGATATCAATTGTGGCACTGTTGATAGGTATAAATGGCATGTTAAGTAGGTAAGGGAGAACCCTTGATGGAAGGTCCCAATTATACCTACTCTCATTCGAGATAGTGTGTCTGACCAATATGTGGGCTTGGTTTCCACTAAGAATTAGAAGAAAAAAATGGAAAAGATAGCAATCTATCCCCCAAATAATTCTAACTAAAATAAGTCTAATATGATTTAAATAAAATGTAGACTATTAATTCTAATTAATTCTAACCTATCCCATGCAACAAAAACATTGAGAGATAGAATCATCATAAATTTGCATTATCGATTGTATAAATAGTTCACATAAACCAACAATATATTAAAACAATATAGCCATAGATTGAATCACAAATATTTGCATATTAAACCTATAGCATTACCTTTGTATCTATTAGTAACCATAAACGTCAAATAGATTGAACACCACAAAAATAACTAGTTCTAATGAGATATTATTCAATAAATTGTAAAAATTCCATTACACATGTAGAACAATCCCATATATAACAAAACATCGTTTATGATTTCCAAATTCCTTCTGCTCTTTATTCCATGAGATAGTAGTATCACCAATGTTAGAATGGGAAAAAATCATTTCCCTATTACATGGAGCTTTCTTTTATAAGTTACAAGAGATTCTTTTCGATATCTGTAACTTCCAAGGCTACAGTGACAGTTTGATAGTTCCAATTATCCCTTCCCTTGTACACTTTCTAGAAAGCTAAACTAATAAAAATTACATTAAAACATGATAATTGTTCAACGTTATATCTTCCATGCATTCCATCGATTATTCTCATGCTCTGGTTGCCTCACTAATTTCTCTTACAACCACAATTTCCTCTTATTTTCTCACAACTCATCAGATGTGCATTGCTTCACATTCCCTTTCATTTCCTTAGAATAGACATCCCGTTTTTTAGCTAGTCTTTTTGCCTTATCCAGTCGACAGGTGGTTCTTTTATTTTTTTCACCTTTCTTATTCCACAGAACAAGAAACTCAAAAAAATTGACAACAACTAAAAGAGTCCTTACTAAGGAACACCCATGGGTCTGGTCTCTTGTTGAAAAATACCACTAGTGATTGCAATCCCTCCACTTCCAATATTCAATGGTTCAGTATGGATCCTTCATTTAGTTTAGTTTGGACCCTTCAAAATATCCATATCCATGGAGTAAACAATCAAGAACATCATTATCCTCTTGTGAGTCAAAGTGTAGAGAAACAAAGGAACAAGGAAAGGAGGTGGTGAAAATTTGCAGTGTCTTATTCGAGCTTGGATTTACCCAAAATTATAAAAATTCTATATTTTTAGGTAATCAAAGTGAAATATAGGTTTGAATAGAATCCAATTTTTATTTCCCAAAACAAACAACTTGATATTGATGTTCATTACATCTAACATCTTTTCCAATCTCAAGTTGTCAAATTATAATATTGTTGTAGTGATGAACAAATTGTTGATATTTTTATCAAAAGTATGACTAAAGCCAAATTTTTGAAGTTGCAAGGCATGATTGGGATTATAGAGGTAGACATTAAGAAGGGAATACTTCCATAATGTCCCTCTCCCGTACTTATTTTCTTGTAAATTCCCTCTAATTATTTTAAGGGGTGAAATTTAGGCAATGTAAAAACTGACTATTGAAATTTTCTAGATTCAAGATTTCTCTAGAAGCTTAAAATCTTCCAAACTTTAGAACCTTCTAGAAGATATTAAATTAATTGAATAAATTGGTCATATATAGCTATAAATGAGACCCTTCTAGAAGATATTAAATTAATTGAATAAATTGGTAATCTATAACTATAAATGTGTAGGAGCCTTGCTTATTTGAAGAGAGGGTTTGATAATTAGATTTGGGAGTTAGAATTAGATTTAGCAAGAAAATATTTGCATATAGTGTAGATTGTATTCTTCTTCTTAATGAATAGAGTGAATGTTTGTAAATATTATTTTTCCTTTTTGTAAATTATACTTTTTACAATATTCTTCAATGCTATGTATCTCTCTTTTTTTAGTTCTTTCATCTACATAAACCACTTTCATAATTCATGTTTTATAAATTCTTGTCAACATCTATCATTCTAATCATATTTGAGATATGTTATGTGTAACATCCCTACTATAATCCCTATTTTAATTAATTCTCAATTTGGATATAACGTGTGTCTATGGACAAGTGTGTTAGAATATTTAGACACCTAGGAGTTAGTTAAGATCAACTTGGTCTAATGTGTCGCTAGGAAAAAGTGTGTTTCTTTAGTGTGAAATAGTATATATTTGTAGTTAGGAAATCCGATGGTCACGATATGGTCCTGACATAGATTGATCTGACGGTTCATACTCTCCTAAATATTAATGACTACATTGATATATGGCTTAGCACTTGAGTGGTCCATGATATCTATTTAAATAGAATGGAGTGTCATTTTTTGATGGTCGATTGTGAGAAACTATCTTGCATATATATCTGTAATATTTTTCTTTTGCATTAATAAATTGCTCCAAGTGGTCAAGTTAGCTGGGGTAGTGGACATTTCCCCATAGGGCTTTTACCACGTCAAAACATTGGTGTGTTGATCTTTGATATAGCTGTGTGAGTGGTTACTGAAGGTGTTCATCATCTATTGCAATACCTATGTTTTTTAACATGGTATCATAGCGCATTTGAATACCCTCTCCCATTTTAGATCGAGATCGTGAAGTTGTGTTGCAACATCTTTGGCTTATACAATTTCCATATATTTTTGGGTCGAAAGGCCTATTCCATTGCGTCTAGAGCACTCATTTAGGTCATGAAAACTTTGTGTTTCATTTGAAAATATTTATTTTTCCCAAGATATGACAATTTTAATCAGATCCATAGGTATAAAGCCTGAATTCTCCCCTTCTTGAATTTTTATAGAGATAATTTCAGTTTTCTATTTTTTATTTACGAGTTGCTACTCTTTTTCGATATGTGTATGCTCTTTTCCCTATGCCCTATGCAATCTCGAAAAATATGAAACTGAGAAGAAAGGGTTTCCATGTCTGTGTATGCTCTTTGTTGTGCACTCTTTGTGATCTCGGTAAATCAGAAACAAAGAGAAAAGTTTCATTTCCAGGTAATCTAATTGATATCTAATCCATGTTGTTGTTGAGAAGATTTTTTTTATCTTGTGTGAAAATTATTTTTTTATGAGAACACTCTCTTGTGCCATCTTCCACCACCACCACCACCACAACAACAACGCCTGTAATCCTCCATCTAAATAATATTTTATTTTTTTCACTAGCTCACTTGGTTATAAGTTGATTTATTAAGTAAGAGGTCTTGATTTCAAGTCTCTTTATTATTATTTTTTTCTTTTAAAGTTCATGCATCCATTGTAAAGTGTATTTCACTTAAATTATAAAAGTGAATCACTATAAGTCTATAATAAAAAAATTTAAATTATTTATTTTTCATACAACTTTCATTTATAAAGTAGCTTCATTGTAAAAGTGATCCCGCTTATCACTTATTAGAAGGAGGGGTGTCACCACAAGGAACAAATTTTACTTGCCACATGACTCTTTGGTTATCGTTTATGCCTTTTTTCAAAAGGGAATAACTTTCACATCCGAAGTCCGTTTTCAGAGCCATTTTTTTTAAACAACACGTTTTTTTCGATATATTTCCATCTAGATTGTTGGAAATCGACCAAGTTTTGAGGAAACCTTGGTCATGTTTGGACCACTTTTGGACTTCGACAGGATGGTCGAAGATGGAGCGCCCAAGCGGAGATGAGATCGCGGATCTCACTTATTTTGCGGTCTATGTGGACCCAGTAAGGGGTTCTTTAGGCCTTTTTTAACGGGTTATGGGATGTCGACCCATGGGGTTTACCCATGATTAGGCTGTATTGTAAGGGATTGAAAAAGTATAAATAATTAAGAATGTATGGTAGAAGTAGATAATAAGTGGGAAGTGGCTAAGTGCAAGTAGCTCGATTGGCTTTGTGCAAGTGAATGTCTATGTGTAAGGTTGTGTGCTTGATAGAGAGTTGGCTCTATGCCTTGACCTAGTTTGGAAGGAGGATCTGGTGTTTAGTGCGTAGATCTCCTGTCCTATGTGAAGCTCGACTCTGTGTCCTAGTGCACAAGATTCGTTGAATGTAAGAGATTGACAAATAGTAGAGAAGACGAAGCGGTTGGTGGACGTAGCCCCACACTGGAGTGAACCACGTATATCTTGTTTCTTTGGTTTTCTTTGTGCTGTGTTGTTTATGTTATGAATCTTCTCAATGATTTGATTATTATGTATGATAGATATAACTATTGATGCTTAGTGATTTACTTGTGTTAAAGATAAATGAATGCTAGATCTAACTCAGTGCTATGTGCTATGTGCTAAGTGGTTGAAGTGCTTAATATTTATTGTTACTGCGTTGATATATCTTTGGGTATGTTCTGTGATATTACTAATGTTAGGAAACTAATACATATCACCTTCTAAGTGTTACTAGAATAATTTTCAAAGTGTTGTTATCATAGATATGTGTCCCAGCTCGGTTATAGACACATGTGTCCTATAACCCCCCCTTCTTCTACCTCGTGTGAGACTTCACCTGCTCCGCAGGTGTTGTCGAAAGGGATGATAGTTAGGGTTTTATTGGTGTGTTGTTGAGCATTGAACCTTGGGTCTTCCATTGTGCCAACTCGCCTTGTCTCTATTACAAATTATTTTGGTCATCTTAGTGATCCATTGACAACATGTGTTTATGTTCCCAAGAGATCATTTCTTCATGAGGAAAGTGACTTACTGTCTGTTATCAAAAACCCTATCAAAGAATGTCATTAGAGGCTTCTCCATAAGAACGGTGCGACGATTCCTGGTCATCTCCCTCTTCTATACAAATGGCATACGACGTTTCCACAGGCTTCTCTACAGCTAGGGTGTGACGATGTAAAGAGGCTAAGAAGATGTTGAACTTCACGAAATTTATAGAATATGAGGTGGACTCTGTATGGTTGGGATCCTACTCACTTCTTTGATTTGGTGGGATCATCCTAATATCTTCAACCATCTCTCTTTCCCCCATATAAAGACGGGTTTCGCATGGAAAAGGATAAGGTTAATGAAGGTTGATTCAAGCAAGATTAATACTGAATAGGCTAAGAATTGGATGAGGAATTCTACTTCAATTCATACTTGAGAGATTCATTTCAGTTTATTAAGTCATTGTGGATCTTCTTCATTCAAGTATTGGAGCAAGTGTGTGTGTTGGAGAAAAGGTCATCGCAAGGGGACCTTGCAACATCAAGGCTTTGGTTGTAATCTCCACTTTCATTTTAATTTGATACATTGATATGTTTCTTTCCCATAAAACTTGCTTTGTTTTATTGTATGATTCCTTGATCACATGAATAAGTTATCGTTGAGTATATTATATTGCTTTCACTTTGGTTGGCTTGTGTTCCCTTGCAGGTTCAACATCACAGGAGCACTGGAGTGGATCTAGGATGACAACGACAAGAGGAAACGATATTTAAATGGTATGTTTCTCATCTCCTGTTCGATAGTAAACTCAATGATTAGAGCTTAGGGAAAGCGTCATATTCTGTTATGTTTTGTTATAGATCTAGGTGGATCTAGGGAGACCTGTTCATGTCCGCATTTACCGATAAGTCCCATAAGAAAATTGGCGACTGTATTGGGGATACAACCTCCCTTTTATTTTTTCTTCCCATATTCCTTTATCCTGACTTCCTCTAATAATTTTCCTTATCTGAGTCTATAGGTGATCTATCCGGACTCACTGGGTTTAGAAGTTCCTTCAAAATTTTTGTCTTTCTTCCAAATTTTTTAAATTTACAAACATCGCCGCATTGTACCTCATTGGAATCTTGCGACGACCCTGAGATGTCACTCTCTGTTTAGCCAATCCAATGCGACGATGTCACACTCTACTCTACTAGTGGCCTGCAATGACCTTAGCTCGTCGCTCTGTGTCATATACGCAGGCTGCGACGACTCTTGTAAGTTTTGATGGAGTGAATCATTTTGTCTTTTACCGCCCAAATTTTCCTTAGTAGCCTAGGGTGAACTTCTTATGCCCATGTTTGATTGATTCCTGAGTTTGAAGCCTTATTTTGATTGGTTTTCAGTGATTGAAAGTCTTTCTTTACATTTTGCAAGTTTTTTACTCATTCTCATTGTCACAAGGATATAATCTCAGATCGTCATCTGGGTGCTTGTTTGACAAAGGGTCTTTGTTTTTTTTTTAAGTTTTGGATTCATTCTATTTGTCAGATTGTTTGTTAATTAAGAAACACTTTTTTCTTTCTTATGTCGAAATTTTTTCTTGTCTTTTTCGTTTTTGTCTACATTACGAATTTGGTTTGGGAATTGTGTTGTGAGTGTATTGATTTTGTTTGATTATGTTTTCCTTTCATATTTATATCTCTGATTTGATTTGGGAAAGGAAGGACTAAATTCATTTATTCATTTTAGTAATCTCTCAAAAAAAAAATTGCATTTGACATATTGGTAAAGAGAAGAAATTGGAAAATTTGTATTTCATGATTGTTTGGAATTGTGTTCATTCAAAATTGAGGAACTGCAATTCGTAGCTTGTTGTACTTCAAAAGAAATAACTTCTCCCTACTGTAACTAGAGTTCATTGAATTGAAAATTGCACATTCATCTCTTTTTTCATTTTATTGGGTCAAGGTCTCAACTTGATCAGTTTCACTTACATCTCCCTTTTTGAGTAAGCAACAACCTCTAAAATACAACGTAAATTTAAAATTTATTAGTAACTTTTATTTTCTAGGGATCTTTTTCACCAAAATTACCTAGGATAGCACTTTGGAATAGCTTGTAAGACACACTCTTCAAAGCATCAAAACACACAATAATATCTTGTGATAGGGAGAGTTCAAATCCAATTGCTACATTTTGTCTTGGGAATCCCTTCTCACACAAGGGTCAAACATGAGGTCGCATTAAGGCTGATAGAGTTACTCACCCTACTTTGTTAGTCTTGGTGTAGATATTGCGTGTATTATAGGGGTTTCTTGAAGGTATACCCATAATTGTGGGTGGAATCCTTTCAAGTTGATTTCAGACTAGATACTGCCTTTGCACATGGATCAAACTATCAAATGTTTCCCCAGGAATCACTGTTGTAGTTGGTAACCTTAGTAGCATATATCTTTAGGGTATTTACACAAGGTGACTGTGGAGGGGTAAGTCTTCACGGTACCTGGAATAGATATTGGCCAAACTCACTTGGGCTCCTTGGAGGGTGTACCCACGATTATGTGTGGGAGCTTGCACCAGGGTGTAAGTCCATTAAGCAGGTCATCAATGAAACTTTTCCACCTGCTTATCCTAGCCCCTTCTTGTCTTGACTTCACGACGTTGGATTTCATCACCAACTAGTGACTTCGAAATAATAAGGTTTTGTTTTCTTAGTTTGATTCCTATATTTTATTAGTGAGTGTTGTTTGTTTCCTCTAGTCGGCCGTAGATTTTCTTCGTTATTTACTTGGCTCAAGAAACATCGACCTTTGTCGTTCATGTAGGATGCAAGGGTTACCCCCGAAAGATCGAGAAGGTTACCAACCTTTGCCTCCTAACTCACCAGAAGGCTCTCCAAAGGGAGTAGTCAACAACAAAGTATCTTCTGAGGCTGGGAACACACACTCTTTAGAAGGATTTAGAATTGTTTTGGACTCTTTAGAGGCATTTAGACTTCCCCCTCTTAGACCAGATGCACGTATACTTCAGATAAACTCGTTTGGGGAAATTGTTGTTGTTGACAATACTGAAGTACCTACTGGACCTAACGTAGGATATGGAGTAGAGAATCCACTTTTTCAAAGTGAATCATTTAGAACCCCGACTCACACTGTTGGAACTTCTAATTTTGGTTCTATCCCTTTGACTTTACGTGATCTGTACGGTAACCTAGGAGAAAGTCCTGATTGACCTATGGCATCGCAAGTGCCTGAGACGTCTGTCACCTATATGGTACCTTTAGACCATTTTACGGGTACTACCAGTAATGTCATCCCCAATTCATACCAATTGTTGATTGGTTCTCACTCAATTCCTACTCTCCAGATGGCCCATTCTACAATGGTCCCACAAGCTACCACGATTCCTACTGGAAATGTGGTTATCTCCGAAGCTCCAATTGGGACACCACTTCCACCTAGATCAAATCTGTCACTTCCCCCTAGGTATAGAGCTTTGAATACTTCTGTCGCTACCTCTATCCAGGTCCCATCCAGAGTTTCTAGACTTTTTGTTCCTCTTGGGTATAATGTTGTTACTAGTTTTGTTCCTACACCTACCTAGGTTCTCTCTGGAGGGCCTTATGTTCCTCCTCCACCTTTTCTTGGAGGAACTGGCCTTAGTGGCTCCAATCCGTTTGGAGGCACCAGTCTTTCTATTACTTATGGTTTCCATATTCCTATTGGAGGTCAAACCCAATTTGGGGGACAACCTCAATTTGGGGGGAGACATTAGATTAGGGAACAACCTCAACTTGGGGGGAAACCTCAAGTTAGAGTCCATAACCCACTACATGGAAAGAATGCACATGCGGTGCAATCTCTACTTTGGAATATTCGTTTCTAATGAAATCTACAATCGTCTGGGGGGAAACATCCTCAAGTTAACTCTTTTCTACCCCCTAACCTCGGTCAACCATATCTAGGTTCTTTGAATCCCGCTTGAGGTCCGAAAATTCAATCTAGTGTTCGTTTCCAAGGGAACATCTCTAATCAACGCCTCCAAATCCTCCACAACTGAATCTGTCAGGACTATGTAATTATTTGCAGACTTATTATGGTCCTACTAGTATACCTATGGGGATTCCCCGTCAAAACTACTAGTTTTCAGAAGTGAACGAATAGTTTCCTTTTCTAGCCACTTTGGATTTGCCTGATCTGTCTAGGATTTTGAATACTCCTATCTTACATTCTCCTTATTGGCCCATCATACTAGCCAAGTTGTCTTCCAAC
>SNQJ01S0211529.1:0-11426 GCA_010110895.2 Picea sitchensis | reverse complement strand
AGATGGGAGATGTAGGGTATCAAGTGGTCTTTGATAGAGTCCACTATGATACTCATGGCATTGATGTCACCGTCTTTGAACTTCTCCATAGCTGCAACGTTCTGTGGTTCCTTCTCTTTTCCTTCTTCAAACTCTGGTTTCACGATCTTTCCTTTCACGATATCCAGCACTTTATTCTTGGCAAGGATGAGGTCAATCCTTGTATTCCACGCTCTGAAGTTAAAAGCTCCATCTAACTTGTTCTCTGACTTCATAGAGTAAGTCATGGCTGCTTTGACTTGGTCAACCCTAGATTTGACCAAAAACTCAAACTTCATGTATTGGCTTGTTGAGAGTACCAGGAGATGCGCTAGGCTAAGGCGCACTAATCTATCCAGAGATTAGGTCAATCCCTTCACTTAAGGTGCCTCAACGAGAGGATTAGGGTTTCTGCAACTGCACCTGCTAGTAACCGCAGTGGCAGTGCTATGGTGGTGACTACTCCTGCTAGAAACCCTAGCAGCAGTTCTTCAACGAGCTCAATATCCTTACGGCTATGTTTCCTTCCAACGCTTAGACTAAATGAAGGAGGTGTGGGCCATAACCTGTTAGAATATAATGGATGTGCTCATTTTACCATTAACAATATCTCTGTTGTCACCCAACCATAGGCCGAAGCCACCCTCCGAGCACCTTAACCTTGATAGAGAATCACTCCGAAAGCAAACCCTAGGCTAGATAGCCACACAAAGGGAATTGCACCTTTCCCCAAGGATAGCGCACCAACAAGAGTTGATCATATAGTCCAAACCCTAGCCAAGAGATATTCCAAGCCAAAACGTAACTGCTAGCTGCAGCAGCTGCACCGGCAGCTCTCCTCCAAACCTGTGCACAAAACTGAGCACTGCAGTGCGCACAAGTGCTGCTCTGCAATTCTGAGACTGCCTGCCAGAATGAAGACTGGCCTCCTGTATTTATAGTAATTTTGGCTAACTGCCTAGGCCGACTTCTCATTCTGGGTATCTATCTGTTCAGTAAATTATTATTTCTTCTGGCCGACTTCTTCTCTTGGAGGCTAATAACCTAATATAAATTATCTTCTTGAGCCGACAAGTCTTCTAGGGTTATTAGCCAACTCATTAGGGTTTCTTCTTGCTTCCCGAAGAATTCTATTCTCGTCGGGTTTACACGTGGAGGTAAATACCTCTCGTAGCTACCATAATATCAACAAAGAAGAGTCGGCAAGCAATATTGAGAGCGGTCGGCAGCAAGAGGTAGCACCAGTAGTGAAAAGGAATTCGGTCAAAAGGAGACTCGCACAGGGAGAATGGAGCCGACAGCAGCAGCAAGTGGCGGGGACGGCTGGGATAGCCGCCAAACAAGCCGCCTGCCAAGGAGCCAGCAGTCGACCATCCAGCAAAGCGGCCAACACAGCGCTGGCAGCTAGATGGGCTAGGCAGCCCCAAGCAGCAGCAGGACAGGGGTCCGGGCAGTAGGTCCTGGGCAGGGATCTGAGTAGCTGAAAATTGTGGAGTAGCTTGCAAGTAATGGCAAGCAAGGTGACGAAGAACGAGGAGCAAATAGCTCCGAAGGTTGAGCAGCTCAGACGGAGTCAGCCTTTAGGTTCAGGTGGGAAGGATCGGCCTTCCAAGTCCGTCCAAAAGAAGTCATGGTTCGAGATGGCCATGCAAGATGCTCAGAAGCAGGAGGCTTCTAGGAGCATAGGCAACAGGTCTTCAATGAACGGTCCAAGCAAGATGGCAAGAAGAGCTTCTGTGTTAGAGGGAGCAACCAATCAAGAGGATTGGAGAGCATCCATGGCAACGAATATGGTAGCGAAGACAAAGCCACTTCCAGGTGATGGAAGTACCTTCCTCGCTAAAAGGGAGTGTTGAAAATTGTAGCATTAGGCAGGTACTTCCACGTTGGCATGTGTCTAGCACATGGAAGTCGTCTAATGCCTCTTAGAACCTTAGAAGTTCATTTTGTGTAAACGAATGACCTTTTGTAATTAATGGAAGTTGATTAAGTTAAAAGCCTAAGTTATTGGCTTTAGTGACTTAAGTGGAAATTAGATTAAGTCCTAGCCATTGGATCTAGAAGTGAAGGTGAGATTAGATCTCAATCTTTAATCACTTTGGAGATCTAGGGTTTTGGTTTAGGGTTTGATTTGGTCTAATCTCAAAATTATAAAAAGGCATCTATGGTGACAGGAGAAGACGTGGTGATGGTACACAAAGAGTGAGTGAGCACTCAGGTGTGTCGAGGCAGGGGCCGAAAAAAGGGTGCAAATGAGCAGGATAGGGAGATAGTAGTCAGGTGGGCTAGGCTATCAGCTGCAATTGTGTTTCCTCGAAAGGGCCATTATCCCAGGACGGGAGCCCTGATTTTATAGCAATAAAATCATCACAGAACTAGTTTTCCCACGAGGGTTTTTCCAGGGGTGTTTTACCTGAATCTCATGTGCAAATGTGTTATGTTTCTATTGTTTTATTTGCTTCCGCTGAATATTTATTCATTACGAACCTAGCTGTATTGTGATTAAGTAAAATTTCTTTTTGCTCGGAATTAACAATCGGGTGCTCAGTTCAGAAAAATTAACAAACAATAGTCACACGAGAGATTTTCATAAAGAGCTGTGATCAAGAACCAGAAAAAGAGGCTAAAGAAGTGACAGAGGAGCTTTGCAAGGGAGGCCTGGAGAGTAGCACAAGATTCCACTGAGTGTTATGATGTCATTCAGACCACTTCACATGTCAGTAATACTATTCAACGAAAAAATATGTGGGTCCATAAAGGAAACAGCGTATTCTTTTGGCCACCAATCCTTTTAACACACATGTTCCAGTCTATCGAATGGCCATTGCATGAAGGAATGGAACAATAAAGGAAACAGCGTATTCTTTTGGCCACCAATCCTTTTAACACACATGTTCCAGTCTATCGAATGGCCATTGCATGGAGGAATGGAACAATGCCCTGATAACCAAACAATCAATCCTTCATTGATGGTTTCCCTTTTTCATATCAGCCTTGGGGTCGAACTTTGGGAACATTTCTCCATTTCCACAAGATTGTCATATTGGCTCCACAACACCATTTCATATGAAGACATGGGGAGCACACGGAAAGCCAAAGGAAAACAAATGAATTCAGTTTAGATAGATAGAGGAACAGAACAACCCAGGCCCTGAAGATGAACGGAGGATTTGATTTGAAGAAGTCATTTTGGCCTTTCTAGAAAAGAACAGTTGTTAAGAGTGACTTTTCAGCCCTGAGCATTGGGGCATACAGGGGAGACGAAAGCAGTCTTCAGCTCTGATGAATTGCATAGTAGAGGGCACTTTGAAAGAGGAAGGCTACAGGCCCTCTGTGTGAAATGGCAGTGGAGAGAGGATATAATTATAGATCTGGGAATAAATCCATTTTTGCCTTTGTTGAATAACATAATGCCGGATGACTGTTGTTTTGATTAATACAAGTATTGAGTTCTGCTGTGAATTTTGGTTAATTTGCTGTACCTACACAAATTCTCTGTTTGTGGAGTTTTGTGAATTGCTTCCTTTAAATTCGTATTGGGCATTTCTCTTTGGTACTGTGATTAGCTGTTGAATTAGTGTCCTCAGTTCAACTGTGCACTCTGAATCCTGGAACCTCTGTTCCATCAAAACTGCTCATACATGTTTAATTAATATTTCATTTATTACATATAATCAAGCAGAGCAATCAGTTTTGGTTTAGCAGAAAGTTTTCAACTTGAACAGAAACACAAAATGAAAAGCATGAAAAATAGATGCAATTGCAATAACTTAGCAGACTAAACGGTGCACATACCAAAAGGGAGGTTAAATATTGGGGAGATGTTGTATTTTGCATGTACAGTCATGACCAAAAAAATGACCAGAATCTAAGGAAACTGAAGAGTTTAATTAAGGATAAAAACTTAAAAGTATTAGAAACAGCACAACAAAATCAGGCATATTATGCAAATTATAAGCCTTGAATATCGTTGAATAGGAAAATGAACTGAGCAAACAAGACTAAAAAAGAAATGGGTTACATTTTGTAAGCTGAAGAGCCAATCTGTGGCAACTACTAGAATTGTCGATGTGCCCACCTGGTAACATTGGAAATTGTAAAGACAAAACAGAGAATCATACAGTACTGTTGGAATATATATCATGACCACTGAATCCTCCTAAGAGACGAGAACAAACTAGTTTCTTAAAACATAGCATACCTTTAAACATAGCATACCTTTAGGGCACAGTGCTCGCAGAAATAATGCTTGCATCTAGTAACGACAGGGTCCTCGAAAGGCTGCCTACATATATAGCACGCGAAAGGCAACGCATCTTCGTCGCTGTCAGCTTCCTCCTCGTCCTCTTCAGCCAATCCCCGTGCCAGATTATTTTTTCGCTTTTTCTCAGATTCCTGCCATTCTCTCTCCATCTGCCAACCAGACTTATAATCCCCTCTATCATGCATGAACTTGCAAGCATCCCCATACCCACAATAACCAGTCTCCTTGTAGTCCTTACAAATGTCGGGCTGATAATCAAACCTTATAGAAGACCTAACATGAGCAGAAGCCCTAAGAGGCCCATGCGCACCGCCAGCTTTTTCTCCAGAAATTGTGTGTTCTCTTCTAAAACCTGCTTTGTGATCGGTGTAACCGTGAATACCTTTATAAAGCTTTTCATCACCAGGATTTTTACCCTTGAGTGACTCCTCGCCTTGCTTAAGCACCCGCTCTCGGATGGCCCTCGCATCTTTGGTAAACTCTGTCTCTGTCTCTAGGGTTGCCGTTGCCCTGCTGTCATTCTGAACCTGAATTTCCTTTGAGGATTCATAGAAAAATGTAGAAGTGGGCAACCCCGCTGTTTCAGAATCATTACCTTCAATATTAGATTTTTTCGAAGGTCCAGATGAAAAGTGCATCTTATTATCAGGTTTCTTCGCAGCTTTGGGCTTCTGAACAACAGCTGAGCCTTCATTGTTCTCTTCCTCTGTTTCTTCCTCTACTTCGCGTTTTCTTATGTTCTTATTCCTTGCAGGTTTTTTGAAAAAATTGCACGCTGCGTTAACAAAGGAGTCAAAGACATATTAGAACCACACAGATTGCAAATGAAAATTCACTCCTAAGGGCCCTAAGCTGAAAAATGAACGGCTCGCTGTGCATAGCATGACATGAACTAGGCACTTACTCTGCTGTTGGGAGGGTCCAGTTTCATTCGTTTCCGCCATTGCAAATCAAAGTTGGTTCTTCCCAAGGCAATTGCTGGTTTTCTTTGGAGTTCAGGGAAGAGAAAATTCAAACCATCTGCAGATGCTGACTCTATTAGAGATGAAATTCAATTTGTTCGTGTCTGAAAAGACAATGCCCTGATTGATATATAGCCATGGGTTTGGTACCTTCGGTCGTAAAGGGCAGAAGATGGCGAATTTCGGGCTGGGAGTTATCACGCATGGAACGGTGACAGAAGCCTCGACAAAATTTGTAGATTTGATAAAGAGAACGTTGAGGAATGGTACCCGTGACCAGGTGCCACTCAATAATGTAAACGTTCTAAGTTTTGGATTTTTTTTATTTTTATTTTTTATTTTTACCCAAAATTAGGTGAGAAATGTTGGACTTTTATTTTTATTTTTATTTTTTTAACCCAAAATTAGGTGAGAAAGTGTTGGACCTTCATATTTGAGTGGCTAAGTGTGTATAATCTTAGTATTTTTGGGGTTTTTCAACAAGTTGAATCCATTTATGCATTTAGGAATTTAATTTAAACAACAGAAAATTGTGATTTAGTCCAAATTTATGTCGTCGGTTTCCGACAAAAATGTCAAAGCGAAGAGTTAAACAACGCCAAAAAAAATTGAGCCACACAACAAAGTCATAGTTCCATTCATCTCATAGTTTTAACATAGTTCCATCCATCTCATGGTTTTGACAGCAACTTTAAAGGTTATGTGACCTCCTTGGAAAACAACTAGGCATAGTCCTCTTCGTGAAAGCCCTATTTATCATGGAATTACTACCCTATATTCATCTTAAAGGGATCAACTATGTCAATGTTCAAATTTTTGGGGGAGAGACTCTTGAGAAGGTTTGTAACCTCCTTGAAGCTTGATAGATTAAAAATTAAAATGGTTCTACACTCATTCTCATTCTAATAGGGAGAGGCCTTCATGATAGAACACGGGAATTAATGAGCATTTAATTTGCAAATAACCTAGAGGAGATCAAAAACACCACCTTGGCATAGGCCTTTGCTAAATGATCCAAAGATGACTAAGTTCTAGAAAAAAAATTGAAGATAAGATCTTTGTCTTATATAATAAGGAACTGCAAGATTCCCCAAATCAAGAGGAGAGAGGCAATATGAGGTTGTTGGAACAGTAGAGGATGAAAAAATTGCTAGTAGAAAAAGAGGCAATCTAGAAACTCATAAGCAAAGCAATTTGGTTCACTAGAGGAGATGAGAACACCAATTTTTTCCATAAATTTGCTAAACATAAGTAGAATATCAAATACAGTTTGGGAGATGACAAGGGAGGATGGCTCAAAAGCCAAATGTTTCAAGGACTTAGTAGAGATGGGTGTGTCTTGTTTTGAAGGCATCCATAAGGGCACGAGATGCTATAAAAACAGCAGAGGTGGTTAAGATGGCATCATTCTTTCATAACTTTGTGAAAGAGGAGGACATTGAAAGGCTTGGGGAGCTTGTCTCCAAGGATGAACTTCAAATTATTATGCTTGATTTCGAAAAGCACAAAAGCCTGAGGTTAAATGAATGAACCACAGAAATTTATTTTTTAATGTATGATCTAATTGTGGATTATCTGCTAAGGGTCATATAAGAATCCAGAACCATGGGCAAGATTATGGCAACACTCAATTCCACCTTCATGGCTCTTACCCAAAAAAAGATAAACCAAAATCCTATCATGACTACAAGCATATATCCTTATGCAATTGCATCTACAAGAGCATAGCGAAAACGATTGAATCAAAGGTTAAAAAAAATTGGTATTATCAATATATTCAAAACAATTTGTTTATTTGTCAGGGAGACGAATTCATGACGCAATTGGTGCAACTCAAGAAGGTATGCACTCTATTTGTAAAAAGTAAATTCTAGCTATGGTAATAAAATTGGATCTCTCAAAGGCGTATGACAAGGCAAATTGGCTTTTTTCTAAAATCAATGCTTATCCATATTAGGTTTTGTATTCAATTTGTAAATTGGATGATGATTTCCTTGCTTCATAACATTTTGTTGTACTAATCAATGGATCGGCCTCTTCTTTCTTCAAACCTTCCAAGGTCTAAGGCAATGTTTTCCTTTGACTTCTCTTATTGATGAGGGCTTAAGCAAAGTCTTAGCTAAAGCAAAGAAAAAATATTAGGGAATTTGAAGGGAATTTATATTGGCAAAAGTCTATATCTAATCCACCTCTTTTTGTTGATGATGTTCTACTCGTTGTGGATGGGTCAAGAAAGCATTCTAAGGCTCTAAAGGATAACCTAGATCTTTATTATACAACCACTAAAATGATAGTGAGGAGTTGGAAATATTCTATCTACTTCTTTGGGTTGGAAGAATTCTCGACAAGAGAAATTCTCTCTAGTCTTCCTTGTAAATGTATTGATTTTGAGGATATTTTCAAATATTTTAGGCTTTCATGTAAAACCTAATAATCATGGGAAGAATGAATTTAACTAGTTTATATCTAAAGTATAAAGGATAATGAATCAATAGGGAAACAAAGAACTTTCCAAGGGTGGCAATGTAATATTGGTAAAATCAATGTTGGAAGCTACACCCATCTACTAGCACACAATAGCTTATATTACAAAAAGAATTCTTAAAAAACTCAAAAGGGTAAGCTTCAAGTTCTTACAATGAGGGAGCAAGGAGAAGGTTGGGATAGCCCTTATCAAATAACAAAATATTCCAAGCCCAAGGACATGGAGGGACGGGGGCTTAAAAATATTTTTTAGTTTGGGAAAGCTCTAGTAACGAAGAGTGTGTGGAGATTGAGTTCGAACGACGGATCATGGAATAAAATCTGAGCTCAAAATTATATTGCTCTAAATGGTGTAGAATATTGGATTAGAAGCCCTTCTAAACCCTTTAACTATATCTATTATTAGGATATTTAAACACTTAGGAGTTAGTTAAGGTCAACTTGGTATAATGTGTATCTAGGTAAAAGTGTGTTTCTTTAGCATGAATTTGTAGTTATGCAATCAACGATCATGATATGTTCTATAAATAAAGTGATTTGATGGTTCATATTCTCTTTGACATTAACAACTACATTGATTTGGCTTAGAACCTTATTGGTCCATGATCTATATTTAAAGAGCATGGAGTATCATTTGTTGAAGATCGATTGTGATAATTTTTTATGTACAATTTTTTCTTTTGCATTAATATATTGTGTAAAGTGGTCGCATTGGCAAGGATCATGGATTGTTTCCCTCTTTAAGGGTTTTAACCACATAAAATCTTTGGTGTACTAATCTTTGATATGGTTGTGTGAGCAGTGGATTAAGGTGTTTGTCTAGTGTGGAAATACCATGTTTTTTCGAACATGGTATCAGAACCCATATGAAGACCCCCTCCAGTAGTCGATTGAGATCCTAAACCTATGTTGTTGCATACATCAAAAGATTTATGGGTTCTACTACTTTTGTGCATTTATGGGTTGAACACATTGTCCCAATGCATTTGGAGCACTACTTTCAATGAGAAACACTTTTCGTTTCACCCAAAAAGGTTTTTATTTACCCAAGATATGGCATCGTTTGTGCACGCTACTTTTTATTTGAGTTTGCTACTTTTTCCAGTTTGTGTACACTCTTTACTGTGCACTCTGTGCAATCTTGACAACTCATAAACATAGCAAAAAGTATTTTATTTTCTGCATATGCTCTTTGTTATGTGCTTTGTACGAGCTTAGCAAACCAAAAACAAAGAGAGAACTTGTTTTTTTCGGGCAAGCTAATCGAGATCTAAGCCCAATATTGTTAAGTTTTGACTTTTTTCTTTTTGAAATTTTGCTTGTTTTTGTGTGCAGTCATGTTGAAGCTTTTTGCAAGCAAAAACAAGGGTTTTCGGAATATGCACGTACTTCAAGGAAAATAAGTAAAAAATAAATAAAAACACTCATCATCTTTCATAAAATTTGATATATATTTTTCATTAACTCACTTGGTCGAAAATTATTTTATTATACTTGTTGAAAGACAATTATATAACATATTGTAATCACTTAGGAGTACAAAATGCTTTGACTTTTAAATAGTTTAAAAATAATAATCTTTTATTAAAGTTTAACTTTAAAGTTGTAAAAATTAAATTTTTTATTATAATTAAAAAATAATTATTTACAATCTTATTCGTCAACTTATGTGATAAGATTTTGACTTGACTAATTTCATCTTATTTCAAATGGCGTTGATTAAAAAATAAAAATAAAGTTCCATCAACATCATTGTTCAGTGCACCATTCGTCATTTTCTTTAATGTTCCATGGTACTTTATTTATGTTGGTTTTCAACCAGTGATAGGTGCATTCATTAAGTGTGGTGTGGTGTCGTGTGTCGTGTAAGTGGTATCGGCATAACACAAATCACTCATATTATTATCACACAATTTGAATGCAATGCAATAGGGCACGTGATCCGTCGGATCTTTTAATGACTATGGTTGAGTTTTAATTTTGCATGCGTTAATTAACCATTTGAGAAAACTTAGTGAAGAATGAGGAAAGAAGAGAAATTATGACAGCCATATACACATATACAGATCTGAAATGAAATAATAGACAGCAAACCATAACACGTAGATTGATAACGAAGTTCGGCACAACTTTGCCTACATTTCCGGGCCTTTTCTTTGTGGGAGAGGCTTCTTTATTTCTGCTCAAAAGCTCAAAAGTACATCGCTACAATGCCAAATGGCTACAAGACTGATCTAGTCATGTTCTTCCAGATCTCTGGAACCCTGCAAAGAAAACGGCACGCAAAACGGACGTTCAGAGCTCCCAGAAATGGTCCGACAACGTCTCCTCCTCAAAAGCTTCTATGCCTCAAAATGGTTTTGGCTTGGCTTCTCCTCAGCATTATTCTGCTCTGAATGCTTTCAAATCTGCCCCCATGGCCTCAAACAGGCCTTGGTTATATAGCTGGGAAGTTAGTTGCTCACCTCCAACTTCCTCCAAGAAGTTAGGCTCAAAAACTACACAATAACTCCCAAAAACCATTAACAATAGGCGTAATTATAATTAAAAACCAAAAAGTGGTTAGAAAACCCACTTTCTAACTATAAAATAGTTATAATACGGGCTTTAGCCCCGCTTTGTTGGGCGCGCGCACCTTCTGTATGGTCACATGATGCCATGTGGCCACGCGCTAGCCCAAAGGCTAAGCACAGGCCACCCCTTTCGCGCGCTCTGTTGGATCGGCCCCCGGTCGCATGTCAAGTGTACAGAACCGTGGCTAAACCCATTGTAAAAACCGTTTAAAACCATATTTGAAACCCGCGCCCCCATTCCACATAGGGCATGGTCACATACCAAATCAAATGACCACGGGCCAAAAAAAATCCGCGCACATAATCTATATGGTTACGGTTATATGTTACACAATGAAACTGTGGGTCGGGGCCAAGCCCCGGCCCGACCCCCCGGCGAAAAACACAACATTCAAACTTAAATACATATTATGCCGTTTACATAACAAGCACCAATGCATGGCGCAGTGGTCACGAGACTTTGTTAAAACGCTGCCAACGGAGGAGGTCACCGGTTCGAATCCGGTCGACAAACTTTTAATCAAACCAAAACCAATAGCCAATAAAGGGGTGCCAGGTGGAAGCCCATGACTGGGCCACGTGGCACCTCAACAACCAATCACAATACGCCACGCGTCAAACACCGATTGGTCCACGTGCCAGAGCCGTACTGACACATCAATTCGTCGCGACAGCTTCCGTACTGTCGAGTCACCTTGCCACGTCACTCGTCATACAGTCCAGTCATCTTGCCACGTCAGCTTGCTGACGTCACCCATGCCACGTGTCACCCTTTCAGTGGTGACATGTGTCACATTGGGATTGGCCCAACTGTACGTCCAAAAGTCCAAATCTGCCTGCCACGTGTCACTCCCTGGAGCCGCCACGTGTCACATGTACGGACCTACCACGTGTCGTCTGTACGGACCTACCATGTGTCGTCTGTATGGACATGCCACGTCAGCGTCCATACAGACTATACGGACTACACAGTCAGTAATTTGTTTTTCATGTTTGACTTATCGGACATAATGCGATATCTTCTCCATACGAACTCCGTTTGACAAAGTAAATATACCACCGGAATCAGGAAGACGAGACGGACGCAATGGTGTTGGTTTCGTCGAATTCTGAGCACTTTCATTT
>SNQJ01S0211526.1:0-11506 GCA_010110895.2 Picea sitchensis | reverse complement strand
TGTTTAACCCTTCATCTCAATACAATTAATGAATTAGAGACTATGAGCAATGAAGTACATGTGATGCCATCTTAATTATTTAACAACTTTTAAATGTATGCTTGCTCCTTCATCTTCTTCAAGCTTAGGATCGTAAATATTGATCGGCTTACCTTTTTTTCCGTGCTTCTTTTGGATTTCTTTCCACTAGCTGATGGAGGATCCAACAAAACCGATGGTCTTCATTGCTTCCTTCAGTGTAAATGAAAGGACTAATTACTATTCTAAATTTGAGTGATTCAATTCATGTTGCCTCTTCTACCTCCTTTGAAGGGTGTGTTGAAACAACATGTCACTTAAGAGTTGGTTTTTTTGGCATGAATAAGTCCATATCTATGTGTCTTTTTTTTGTAAGTAAGAAAAATATATTGAAATATTAACACGGTATATAGGATATCAAACATGTCCAGGATGCCCATAGAATCATAATGCTTGTTAAAGGGATTTCAAAAAACCCAGAAATATGTTGATCTACTTTTAAAGGGAAACCAAGCCAGCATTCAAAATTTGACTGTAACAAATTGAGACCTACAAGTAACATAAGCAAGTATGAGAGTATGAAGGAAAATGCATGCCATGATAAAATAACAAACATATCTGACCAAAAGCAAACTAAAACTATAGAAAGTCTAATAAGAAGAAGTAAAGTCGAGCTTAGTCATTCGGATGAGGCACTCGAGGAGAAAACTAGGCGGTACTTGCCGCATTCCTAGCATCCAGAGGAGGCCAAAGAGACCCAACAAACAAACTGCCATCACATGCTAATTGGAGAGAGAGCCCATTCCTTTTTACTAGTCAAGAGACCATGGTAAGGAGTAAATTGTTCTGACTCTCGAGAGCATCCAAACACTGCTTGAATTGATAATAGTATTGATCTTTTGGTAGCATACCTTGGACCACCAATGTCTTGGTGTGCCAGTAGAGCTCCAGTGTTTTATGAAACTTGGTATCCCTCTTCCTAGTGCAACCCAAATCAGGAATGATATCTCCTACCTACATGTCCATGTCTTCATCCTCATGATAGGCCCAGATAAGTTTAACATCTTCTTCCAACATATGCATGACTTATTTCGCCTCAGGGGGGACTGAACTCTAGTAATGTTGCACAACCTCCTCAGTCGTGAGGACAACCCAGGTTTTATGGACTAGGGTCCTCCTAGCACGAGGGGCCATTGAAATCCCGAAGATAAGAACTTTCCACTCACAAATAGGGATCAAAATAAATTAGAGGTCTACAACCAAAGAAGGAACCCAAACCACATTTATTTCCTTGATATTCTTCCCGAGGAAGAAAATTTCTAGGACAGGATTTCGAATTTCATTCATCGTTATAACTGAAAACTCAGTCATGATCTGACCTGAGAACAATGCTTATGTACTTTCCCACTTCCCCCATCGCCTCTTGTAGAACAGACATGAACAATTCCTTATCTCGTGTGCATGAGAAGGAGGAGGATGAGACATTGGTGGTTGGGTAAGTGTCTAGTTGCATGCACGAAAGGACAATGTAATCATCCACGCCACCACCACAATTACCATTGTCATGCCCACTTGTCACTCGATTCGAGGAAGTCCATATCTATGTCACTTTGGAGGGGTTGGGTCTTTAGTAGTCAACTCTTCCATATGTGATTGTACTACATCATTCTTTGTATTTTCCCTCTGAGAAATCAAATGATAATGATTATGGCTCTTAGGTTTGGTGTTTTTCCCATTTTTCCCAAAGACACATTTGTATTTATCATACATCCTTCTTATAGCTTGTCCCAAGAAAAACTTTATGCTCAAAGGTTGTGTTTTCATAATATGATTCCTAGATATATCGAGAATCATCTCACTTGATCACTATCTCCTCTAATAGACTAAAACTTAAGTAACATTTACACAAGTCCAAACTCAATGAATGGTGCCCTTCTCAACTTTGTTCATGTCACCCTACACCTCTACTCATATATTATAATTAGTCGTCATGGAACTATTAAAGCATGCATAATTTAAATGTTAAGCATTGAGAACAACCATGAAAGAAGAGGTCCAATTAAAATACAAAGAATAATATTTATACTGTCTTAAATCCATCTTAACTCCATATTTATCAAGTGCCAAAAGGATTCAATCTATTGATGTGCAAATCTTCCTTGAGTTTTGCTCTCTTTTCACACGAGACACTTCACAAATATGTTATTTAATTACCTTAACATATGGAAATCTTTGGTGATAGGATTGGTTGCATATCAATGTTTGTTTCTTTGTAAGCAAGTTATATTTATTTATATTAATATGGTAAAAAAAGCATCAATGTTTGTTTTATATATATATATATATATATAATACTTTCACAAATTACTTAAATACAATTTTTTTTCATATAAAAAAAGAGATTGAATTTTGCGTATGTTGTGTAGTTTTTACTAATTACCATATGTCTTTAATGGGAGCATAAGTGAGTGATTAGATGTTTATTAGATTTTTTTATTTGTTTTGAAAAACATATTCTCAATATACATTCAAACAATTATCATGAATATATTCAACATATGCACTAAAACAATTAATTAAATTTGTTTTGAAATATTTACCCAATAACAATAATAATAATAATCCAATTTTAAGGTTACAACATAGCCATACACTTTTATGTATGAGATCCGCTTGGTTGTGGGACAAGGGACCCTCTCCATGTATTGATTTGATTGCATCATACTACATAGCTGTGCATTTTTTCATGTAACCAAGTAGCCTACCCTCCAACCTATAAGAACAGGTAAGTTAGTCTTTAAGGTTCATAGAGAGTGAAACATGTCACAAAGTGAGTTTGAACCTAGGTGGGAAGGATAATGTTTCTCCTCCCCAACAACCCAAGCTAGACCCAATTGACAAAATAAGGAGGTGTACCTACTCTACCCCCTTCGAATTTGAACCTCTGACCTCCTAGAAGGAAACACTTGTAATTAACTTACCATCTCTTTATATATGTATTTTAATATTTTATTCAGGATCGAGCCCACATTTAAGTTTATTTTAGTCTTTTGTTGAAGGTCAACATTGAAACATTTTATTATACTTTTTAAATATCACATGTCAACTCTATGTTAAGTACGAAATTAAATATCTCTATAATACTTAGCCTCTCAACACAAACAAGCACTTATGATTTAGGTGGATATCGGTGGCCACCCACCACTTCATGTGGCCTCACATACAACTTTCATCTTGGCGGTTACATTTTTTTTTATCTTGGCAGTTTTTTTTTTCTAGCTATTCGGGTCCTAAATTTCTGGGGTCGTTTTGAGGCCCTAAACAACGTTTTTTGGGTCTGCCATAGTCACACTCTAAACAAAATCACAATGTGATGACATAATGTGTAGTCCTCGGGTAGACCTTTCCAACGGGCTAGCATGCACCTAAAACGAAGATCGTATGCAAAAGTTACGACCCCGGGAAGTTGATGTACCAACTTACCCCAATGGGGCCCACATGACTTTTGGCGCTTCATCTCCTAGAGTTAGGTTTTTGGATGTCTAGGGTTTTGGCATTCATGTTTGATGTAAAAAGACCTTTGGAGCCTCATTGTACTCATCTTCTTGCAAATGATCGTATCCGTCACATCTCTTCTTAAAGATAAGTTGCCACCATTCTAGCAAGCTTGTTTTAGTCTGCATTTTTACAGTTTCAACATATTTCTTATTTAATAGAAGTCATGTTTTACTGCATCTCTGTTATTATTCACGGTATCTCTGTGTTAATATTATTGATCTGTGTTTTCATTTCATTCCACTCATAAATCTGGATTAGTGGTATCAGAGCGGTCTGCTCTTCATTTGTTTCTTTATGCATGTCTCCAACGAGGTTAGGGTATAAGCAGTTGGGACTCGAACCAGCTGAGCCCTTGCAAGATCGGCCTCGCCAAACTGGATAGTTGCCCATGGAGGAATAAAAGAGATACGATAGGGTAGGAGATTCCTTTAAATTGTTGCTTGAGGAAGCCCTCTCGTGACAAAGGAATGAGATGATGGATAACTTTGTGCAAATCCTTCGACGATTGCCAACAGGGGACGCATCTACCTCGAGCGGAGGTGCCACCTCCTTCAAGTTACAGATCAACTTTGATATTCCTATATTTGAAGGTCAAATAGATGCAGATATTGTAGACAAATGGTTAAACCTTCTAGAAGGGTATTTTACTGTCCACAACTTTTTCGATAGAGAAAAGATTACATTTTCACTCCTCAAGGCCATCCCCCATGTCAAAGATATGTGGGAGACTTTCTGTGAGCAAAAGGAAACATAGGGATCTAGATTATTTGTAGTTGCACCTACTTGGGGTTCTTTCATAGATTTTATTAAGGAACAATACTACCTTATTGGAAGTTATGTTGACTTGTATACAAGATGGACTACATTGCGATAGGAAAGGGACCAAACAGTGTCAGATTTCACCAATGTCTTCCATACCTTGCGCACCATGATGGGTATCAAAGACTATGAGTGACATATGGTGCTCAAGTATCACGACGGTCTTCATAGATACATCTAGACATAAATGGTGTTTATGGACATTTCGTTCTTGGGCGTGACCTATTGATATGCTGTCAAAATCGACTAAAAGCTTAAACAGAAGACACAACAGTTTGGGTCTACAAACCCCTCACGGGAGAAGCAGGGCAACAACAGCCCCAACCCGCAGAACAAAGGGCAAAGCAAGGATGGAGAACCTCAGGACAACCAATCCAAACCGTAAACAAAGAAGGACAATGAGAAGACAAAGAAAGACACTGGGAAATTGTGCGAGTTCCATTAGAGCCCCTGGCATAACACCGTTGAATGTCGCTCAAAGAAGTCATCGGTGGCCGAAGTGAAATCCTATGAATCAGATGTAGGCTCTGAATCCTAGTCAAAACTAGAAAAAGGGAGACAGATAATTGATGCAGAACTCGATGCCACCATTGCTACCACCACCAAGGTTCAACCCGATGAACCTGATGAACCAGAGGAAGGTGAATGCCTCTTTCATTCACAGATGTGGGTGAAGGGTACTTCGTTGCACTTCATCATTGATAGTGGTAGCCATAAGAACCTCATATCAGTAGAGGTCGTCAAGTGGTTGGCCCTGCCAACTTCACCACACCCACAACCGCGCACCATTATATGGCTCTGCCAAGGGAGCGATCTTCGTGTCAGCCAACAATGTCTCCTGACCTATAACATCAAACCCTTCAAAGATGAGGTATTGTGCAATGTCTCCCCCCTTGAAGTTTGTGATGTTCTTTTGGGCCAATCTTATTTATGGAAATGTCATGATGTATATGAGTCTAGGCCTCGTAGTGTTATTATTACTTTGGATAAGAAATTATATAGGATACCAGAGGTAGTCCCATCTACCGCCATTTCCTTGATCTCTACCAAGCAATGCAAGAAGGTCATCTCTCAGACCGAGAAGTTTGTCTTCTTCATGATTCGCGCTCAAAGCGAGTGGAAGCTTGCAGCCATATCCATGGCTTCCATGGCAGGTCTCTCCACATAGCAGAAGCAAGTGGATAAGGTTGTGGAGGAATACAAAGACATCTTCTCCTCACCCAATAGGGTACCTCTACACTGTCAGGTCAAGCACTCAATCGATCTGACCCTCGGCACACCGCTACCCAATGGAATAGTCTATCATCACTCTTTGTTAGAAAATAAGGAAATTGAGCGCCAGATCCAAGAGTTGCTCGAAAAGGGGCACATCCACGCAAGCTCGTCACCTTGTGGAAGCCCAATCATGCTTGTGTAGAAGAAAGACAGGTCTTGACGACTTTGCATTGATTACCAAGACCTAAATAAAATCATAGTCATGAACTGGTACCCAATTCCTCGAATTGACGATCTCCTTGACCAACTCAAGGGGGAGAAATACTTCAGTAAGATTCATCTGAAGTCCGGCTACCACGAGATCCCAATAGAGCAGACCGATGTATGGAAGACTGCCTTCAAGTCCAAAGAAGGTCTTTTTGAATGGTTAGTCATGCCCTTTGGATTGACAAATGCCCCAACAAATTTCATGAGGATGATGGACGATATCTTGCAGCCTTTCACCAATTCTTTTGTGGTGGTGTATTTGGATGACATCCTCATCTTCAGCGAGAATTGCAGAACACTTGCATCACATTCATCGGGTTTTGCACACTTTGCGACAACACAAGATATATGCATATTTGGAAAAATGCACCTTCAGCATGAACATGGTCCAGTACCTAGGCTACATTGTTGATGAGCACGAGGTGCATGTCGATCCAACCAAGATCCAAGTCATCCGTGACTGGCCATCCCCGACCACACTCATTGAGCTTCAGAGCTTCTTAGGCCTTGCCAATTTCTATCGCAGGTTCATGTTGGGATTCTCCCACATTGCATGGGCCCTTAGCTAAGTGACCAGAGGCGTTGGCAAGACAAAATCCAGGTGGGGCCTGTCGCAACAGAAAGCGTTTGATGATTTGATGTAGCGCTTGTGCTCAGCCCCAGTGCTCTCATTACCTGACCTGGAACAACCTTTTGAGATCAAGACAGATGTTTTTAGACTATGTTGTTGTTGAAATATTGTAACTGCAAAGAGTATTTTATTTATTTATTGAGTCATTATTAATTAGATCAATCCCCTTTTGTGGATTGATCATGTCAGGAATTGTAATTGACCAAATCCCCTTTTTTGGATTTGTCAAACCCTAAATATAATATCCAAATTGAGAAGTCGACCCCCAGGATAATTAAAGTGGTTTTAACCACTAAGAAGACAAGTCGGCCATGCCCAATGAAGAGACACATTTCCAACACCTGCCAGTTTGTATAAATAAAGGAAACCAACGCCTCATTTGATCACTCACTCATTCACTCATCAAGTGCACAAGTTTGGTAGTTGCAGTTTGGAGAAGAAGGAAGAGAGAGGCACATTGCTCAATGTTGGATATTCTCTAGTGTTTTGGTTTATTGTCTTGGCATTGTATTGGTTATCTATATTAAGAAAGTTTTTGTTGGGTTTTCTCCCCCATGAGGGTTTCCCAGGATAAATGTTGTGTATCTTGTGATTGTGTTTCTCTCAGTGATCCTACCTATGGTATTGTTATCTAGTAAATTGAAAAGAAACCTAATAGTATCTCAAAACTTAACATGGAATCAGAGTTAAGATGAAGAGAGCATATTTCACTGGATAAAGAAAAACGTCACTGTTGTCGTACAAGAAAACTAGGGATTTTTATTGAAGAGTAATTTCAACCTAAAAATCACTTAGAAAAGTGTGCCCTAGCCTAGGGAACTCTTTGGCACCTTCAACACACTTTTTCAGTGGCTAGAACTCCCAGAAAGTGAAACCCTAGTTTTCACTAATACCAGAAAACCAGGAAACCATAACCAGTACCAGAAGTACCAGTGCATAATTCTGTTGGTCAAGTTTGAAGGGGTAAAATTTGGATTTTCAGAAATCTAACTACACCAATTTACTCGCCTCAGTTGAGCGCATCTAGCCCCTGGATCAAAATTTCAAAATTTGAAGTTTAAAAAATTAGGGTTTCCTCATAAAACCCTAAGTTGCAGTTTCAGAATCAGTTGCAGTATCAATTACATTTGCAGTATCAGCTGAAGTACCAGTTGCAGTTACCCTTGAAGTTTTTAAGAGTTGGTAATTATTACCGTTGCTACCAGATGGTGCCACTACCTTCAAATACTATAAGAGGTATGTATTCACATATGTTTAAATTGTTAAGCTTTAAAAGGTATTTGTAGGAGAAGGGATCTCTTACCATAGATCCAGAAGGATCTCAAGATCTAACACATTTAGAGGAATAATGAAACCCAGGTTTGATTATTCTGATATGCATCTATTTGATATGACATTATTTTGATCTAGGTTTCATGTTGAAGCTATGACCATCATACTAACCTTTGGTCAAAATTAAAGTCAAGGTATTAGATGGATTAAAGTTGAGATCATAGAGTTTATTCTCTAACCCGACTTTCTGTCAAGATATCATATTGTCTTAGTACATAAGACAGGTTGTAGAAAGCACTTGTCATCTTGAGTGAAGGAGACTTGGAAGAAAAGCAACACACTCATTCTTGAGGACACGACTCCAGGTTCCAGGTTTGATTAATTAAGTTGATAAAATTCAAAGTTGCACATGACAAGTTGATAACTACCCCTTTACAAGTAAACACTATAGTTGAGGTATCAGTCTTTGAAAAGTATTATGCTTGGTAGCATGTGAGCATATTGAGATAAATGCTTAATGTAATCATTTACCAGATACAACTAACATCTCCTCTAGGATAAACTTCTTGTATTAGTTCCAGGTTACCATAGAGGAATGTTTGATCACAACACTAGAAGAGTGTTGATCCCATTTCGTATTGTATTTCTTACTTTTGATCTTTGTTGTAGACAGGTCACAAGTGAATAGATGAGACATGAAGCATACTATGTACATAACCATATACATTCATGTATCGAAGAAGATGATGAAGAAGCTATCTTTTGAAATCTAGAGTATCTCATATGGATATTGATTGTAAGGAGCAGAAGGCTCCAAAGATGACCGAACATTAGAACAAGAACTCACAGTAGACTTGTTCAAAGGTTAATGAAGCCACCTTGACAGGAAGCAGAACTCACTTGAAGTCTTACTCAACTTTTTATATTTAGACTTGGTATTCAACACCAAGTATACCCCATAAGAGATGATGAAGTCCTTGTAGACTTAGAAGAAATCGAGAGTAAGCCTGGTCTAAAAAATGATTGGATGAAGAGACAACTTCCAGAACTGGGAGACAGATGCCATGAGAAGACTAGATCGTAGCTTCATAAACTTCTAGAAGATATGAAATCTCCTAGGAAGATTCCTTTATCTTAGTGACAGAGAAGGAAGCCAGTTAGAAAGACTAGAATATGGATTTTTCAATGAGACTAGAAGATAAGTCGGTATTAACTTCCAAGATTGATCTACCAGATCAAGCATGTTGCAGATGTACAAAGTCTGATGTGTGTCCAGAGGATTCTCCTAGCAAGAGGGAGAAGACTATGGTGAGACACTTACTCCAGTAAATTGAAGAAATAGTTCCAGCATTCATGAAGACAACAAGAACAACCATGATTCATATATAGTATGAGATGCAGGGGGAGCAATCCCCATATATAAAATTAAGTGGCAGTCGGTGCAACACATTAGTTGGGTCATGAAGACATGACTACAATAAAAGATAGAGTTACCTCCATGAAAGAAGAGGAGCTACATTCAATATCAATTATTGAGCCACTCTTAGTTTCAGATAAAGTTGTTACCATGATGGAGTAGAGGAGTTACTCTATGATTTCAACAGTCACAGTGAGAATGAAGCAACCATTCTTAGCTTCAGAGCAACTGCAGGTGCAGAGTCCCAGTTCCAGAAGGAATAGTTGCAGAAAGAGGAGAGGACATACTCTCAGGAAGTGAGACAAATATTGCTTTGCAGAGAGTACATAGAGATAACACATGATTGTGCAACTGAGCAAGTGTACCATATTGGTACAATGTAATGAGAAAATTTGGTTCGAAGTTGAAGATAGAAAGAATCGGGTATGCAGGTTGAAGAAGGCTCTGTACAGGTTGAAGCAAGCTCCTAGAGCTTGATATGGCAGAATTGATAGTTTCCTGATGAGCTTGGGCTTTACCAAGAGTAAAGTTGATTCTAACCTTTACCTCAAGGTTATGAATGATGAGCCAATGATGTTGCTACTATATGTAGATGATGTATTCTTGACAAGATGAAGAAAAGCTCATCACAGATTGTAGAAGAAGCTCGGTACAAAGTTTGATGAAAGACCTAATGCATTATTACTTAGGTCTCGAAGTTTGGCAGAGCCCAGAGAAGATCTTCCTTAACCAAGGGAAGTATGTAGTTGAAATAATGAAGAGGTTTGATATGCTGGAGTGTAAATCCATGAACACACCCATGGAAACAAAGTTGAAGCTCCTGGTTGATACTTCGCGAGAATTGGTTGGTGCTACTCTGTATAGACAAAATATTGGTTTGGTAATGTATCTGACGAATACCAGGCCAGATATATGTTTTGCCTTGAGTCAGTATCTGGTAGAACCTTGACGTGTTCACCTTGATGATGCAAAACATGTGATGAGATACCTTAAAGGTACATTGGATTTTGGTTTGTGTTATACTAGAGATCATGACTTCAGATTGAGTGGTTATACCGATTCAGATTGGGTTGGAAGTGTCTCTGACAGAAAGAGCACCTCAAGATGTTGTTTTAGTTTGGGGCCAGCCATGATCTCATGGCAGAGTAGGAAGCAATCAAGCATTGCTCTTAGCACGACAGAAACATAATACATTGTTGCATGTTCCGCCAGTTGTGAAGCCATATGGCTTTAGATGTTGTTGACAGATCTGTTTGATCTAGAGATGGAAGCCACCGTGATCCTATGTGATAACCAGAGTTGTATAAAAATGATGTGTTCCATGATGAGTCAAAACACATAGAGATCCAATATCACTTCATTCATGATATGATGCAGAGAGGAGCTATAAAGCTCCAATATGTTGGCACAGATAAATAGGTTGTTGATGTGTTGACCAAGCCTCTGTCTTGTGTAAAGTTTAAGCACTTTCAAGTCAAGCTTGGTGTAGTCCGAAAGGACCTCTCTCGAAAGGGGGAGTAGTGTTGTGATGTCAGCCTAATGTTGAATATTTCCAGCTTCGTGTTGATGTTGTTGTGATGCCAACCTAGTGCTGAAGATTTCTAGCTTCGTGCTGATGTTGTTGTGATGCCAGCCTAGTGCTGAAGATTTCCAGCTTCGTGTTGATGTTGTTGTGATGCCAGCCTAGTGCTGAAGATTTCCATCTTTGTGCTGAAGATTTCCAGCTTCGTGCTGATGTTATTGAGATGCCAGCTTCGTGATGAAGATTTCCATCCTAGTGCTCATGTTGATGATGGTCAAGCCTTCGTTCTATGATACTGTTGCTGTTGATGTTGTATCAACCTTGTGTTGTTATTGATGATGATGATGTATTAGTGTTATACAAATCCATGTTGATGCAGATGATGATAATTCCACTTCAACTTCTTGATGAAGATGATGATGATGCCACTTCAGGTTCTTGTTTGAGATGATGATGTTATTTCAGCTTTAATGCTGAAGATGGTGATGTTACTTTAGCCTCATGCTAAAGATGTTGATGATATTACTTTAGCCTCATGCTAAAGAAGACGATGATGTTACTTTAGACTCACGCTAAAGATATTGATGATGTTACTTTAGCCTCGTGCTGATGAGGATGATGATGCTACTCCAGCTCCATGCTGCGAACGATGAAGATGAGAAAAACTTTCGATGATTTATAGATATGCCAGTCAATATCCAGATGTTGTTGATGTTGCTGCCCTCTCTCTCTCCTGATGATGTTGTAGAATACCCTTCTTGTTAAGGGGGAGTGTTGAAATATTGTA
>SNQJ01S0211525.1:0-16153 GCA_010110895.2 Picea sitchensis | reverse complement strand
TATAATCACCTGATCGAAGATAAAAAAGATACAAATTTATAGACTTCTAAATCAAGTAAGAATAAGACAAAATGAAATAAAAAGAAAATAAAATAGAACAAAAGGAAATGTTTGATAATCAAAAGGTAAACTTATATGGACATAAGATTCCTTTTCAAAACCTTTGTTTCCTCTTTCGGTTTTCATTTTTCATATCTAAAAGATTTCATTCTATCATGATTTCCATTACCTAACCTTAGATTTTCACAGAAAGAAAGAATTTTTGCTTACCTCTGAAAACTTAAAAACATATCTTCAAAACAAGTTTAGGCGAAAATCTTTATGTTCCTCTGATTTTGACTGAGAGAAAGTATGTCTAGGCTAATCCTGGTAACTTTAGCTTTTCTAACATATTTTAACCGATATTTTCACTCAAGGCAAATCCATGGAAAATAAAAATTCCCCATCAGATCTTCCCTATAGGAAATGATGTATTGAATATCGGGAGAGAGGTGGCTCAGAGTACAATCAAATATTTTTGACAGACCTTCATTGTTAAATATTACGCAAATATCATCCCTGTATGATTAGTACAAGTTGATTGCCCCCACTTCAAAATTATAATAAAATATAAGACAGATGGTGAAAGGAAATTCATAAAATGATTGCCCCCATCTAGTCTAAGACAAATGGTGAAAGGAAATTCGTAAAGTCGATTTCCCCCATTTTTTCCAAAACAAATGATGAAAGGAAATTCATAAAATGATTTCCCTTGTCTAAAATGAAATGAAAAAATGTTATTTGAAGTGGTGAAAGGAAATTCAATGGGAGATGTAGATAACTTCACCGGGGTACTAAACAGGCTCACTGGCAGTGAAGCAATATCTATGATATTTGTAAGGTTGTCATACATATATAAACATACTCTGGAAGCTAGTTCTCTTAGTTCTCTTTCCGACAATATTTACATTCTGAACCAACAAGGGATTCCTGAAAGAAATTGTTAAAATTACCGTGCTTGATGCAAACAAAATCAACCAAAGTTTGATACTTCAGTTAAAGTTATTTTTATTATCTTAAACAAATCTAAACTTAGTTTCGGGAAAAAGAAACTTTTAATAGCCTAAACCCAAGATCAGTAAATGATTGTTTTTTGAAAGTTTTCATAGACCCGGCTGAAGTCTAAATTTCTTTTGTATGATTTTTCAAAAGGTGTTTCCCAGAAACCCAATGATGACTCCATTTACCCAATAAAGGCACTTGGTCTACTGTTCTTCCACACCTCACAGGGAGGTGTGATCCCCATATTGAGCCTATGTTGGAACACATATAAATCCTAGACTTTGAGCTTTACTTTCTCAAACTTCATCATTTCTATAGTAACTCAGAAGTCAACTTTCAAATGTTTAAATCAATTTTATTCCTAGTCTTAAAGCGCACACGATGTCCATCGTGGGTAAAATTTTCCCCGTTGATCGAACGATCCCTTTTTCTCCCAAGTTTTGGAGTCGCCCGATGGTTAAAAAGTCAAGTCACTAGAGGTCGCTTCGGAGCTTCGAGCTTCGGGAGTTTCACCAGGTCTTAACTTTAAAAAATTTGTACCCAAAAAGTGTTCTAAGGGTCCTGGTCATAGTACACATGTACCCTCCTGAGCCTTGACACATCACCTAAAGCAACGTCATATTTGACACATCACTACGAGTAAAGGCCTTTCGAAAATATAATAAGGAACTAACTTGCAAATTCACGAAGCGAAAAAATCCTGAAGTATTAAATCTAAATTGGTTAAGTTAATCTCGGTTAAAAGATGGTTAATAACTTCATACTTCAGAGGTACGGGTGTTTATCATCCATCACATCTTAAAGTCCCAAAGTCTAAACTTATGAAACACTTCAAACCTAAAAAAGGTTAATTAAAGCTAAAAACGAGTACCTGATAATTAATATGTTCGTGGTTGTGGTTTTCGGGAATTCTATCTGGAGCTACCATTAAAATCCTGAAGTCTGAATACCCGAAAACGTTTAAAAGTTAAACATGGTTAATTAATAGCTTAAAAAAATTATTTCACAAGTAATTTTTCGCGAATTCGCGATTCGAAAATCTTTGAACCTATTTCATCCGAGCCCCCAATCGTGAACCATCGATATTAATGGCATTAATCACGAATCAATCACAATGATTTCAATAGAGATTGCAGATCGCGCCTAGATTTTATCATTAAGGCAAATGAATTTATCGTCAATAAAGGTATTTGTAAATCAATACACTTAAGGTGAATAAGGATATTGGATTTTGAATTATATTTTCATTCTTGCAGAACAGAAAGTTTTAGTAGACTAAGAAGCTGGCGCATTTCTCTGTAACACGTAACAAAGTTATGATTTCATTAACATCATGGCACCACGAAAAATGGCTAAAGAAGCTGGTGAGAGCATAAATCTGAACACATATATTCTCTTAGATACCTCATCGAGAGCTATAGATACCGTGAAATCCTAGACATAGGTGTTTGATATTCTACAACACGAGTTGATAAATTTCCTAGAGGATTCAGGCTACAAAGTAACTGAAACTCATGCAACTAAGCTCAGGGATATAGCTCAGTCAGAGCTGCACAAAATAGTCGTGCGACCAAGGCTCATGTCGTATAATGACATGATAGGTTGGGCCCTGGAAAACGTTGACATCTCAACCAAGAGAATTTGCAATTCACAAAAGGTTGTTGTTGGGTCTTTTCGACTGGAGAATATACAGGTAATGTATAAATTATCCCCCGCTTTCAAATAAAGTTACAATGTCGCTTTCATAATGGAGTTCGACAAAGAAGAGTGCACATAGTATGGAAAAAAACTACCCGGATTTAATCAAGGACTCATGGGGACACCTTGATAAATTCAGAGCAGACACCCATGGCATACATGCCACAACATCATTAGATGACCATATGATTTATGTGGCTATGATGTTGTGTATACTTTTCAGGAAGAATGASTCAGTTCATTTCTTGTTGGCATGGGTACCAATTATGCATGAAGTGCCAGAAGGATTCTCTTTCAACTGGGCCAAGATGTTATCAGACAATCTGGCTAAGGAAATCACAGAGTACCAGTCGATGAAGGCCAAAGGGAAACATGCCCCTTTATATGTGTTGGCATACATCATGGACACCATTTGTTTTATGACTACTTTCCCTCGGATGAGCTGGAGCTGGACCCTGACCAACGTCGAGCCCATCCATTTCTATCACTCCAAGTTGTGGGAGGATAAAGCCTGAGATTTCTTTTATGAAATCTGTCATTATGTAGTGGTGTCGATGCATATCACCCTATACGGTTTCCCGCCTCCCAAAATTTCAGACAGAATCATTGCTGACCTGGGAAAAATAGCAGACTGGTATATTGAGGAAAAAATTTCCTACATCGAGGTTTTTGGGTGCTCAGTTCCCCCCCATGCTCTACCAAAGTTTTTACCAGATCGGATGGTATGTCGAGAGGTGGCTTATCAAACCGTAACAGGGGGCATCAGTAAAGAATTGAAAGCAGCCTAGAAAAAGGTATGGCCAACCTTCCCCATTCAGGTTGGTATGTTTTCATTGCAAGATTTCGGCCATTTGAAAGTAGACGCTGGAGCTCTAGAAGACATCAAGTTAGTCAATATTGATTTTAAGAGGCGCGATCTCCGGAAGATTGTGGAATATCACCTAGATCTATACAATTTAAAGAAGTATGTGCACGAGATTTCCCCACAGGATGAAATATTCATGGGAGCCAGGTCATATGAGGAAGTATTGAGCAGAGTTCAAACTCTGTCTTCGGATCAATTAGCCAGTTTCTACAACTTTCAAAAGCACAGAAGGAATAGTTTTCCCAAATTATTACAAGGAGAACCAATAACACCTTCATCTACGCAGGAGGCTACACCTCAGGGTTTGGAGGCAGGAAGTTCCAGCAAACAGAATACTCAGGAAGATCCGAAGAAAACTGAAGTTTTAAAATAGAAAGTGGATACTGCATTATCGAATCCACCAAGTAATCAAGCAAAAGCTCAACTTGAAGATTTGATTAAAAAAAATGGACATGATACGTCTTCATTTACACCAGATAAACCAGATACCAACACTGCAGAGCAACAACCATCAACAAATATAGGTAGTCCCATTATGTCATTAACACCTTTACAGACAAGTCGAGGAAATCCAAATGCCGAATTCATATTTATAGAGGACCTTACTCTGATTTCAGCTGAAGAGATGCCTCCTTCGAACTTCTTTTTCAGAAAGAAGAGGAGGGCCATAGTTAAAAGAGAAACACATCAAAAATAAGATGCAACAGTCAAAAGGAAAAAAATGTTGTATGACGGATAGGGCCTAGATGATACAGAATTCGCTAGGGAAATGGCAGGCTCATTAGGTGCCTTTGCAATGGAAAATCAGTGTTCAATAGAAAATCTGGCTGAGCAGTTGAAATAGAAAAATATTTTGGTAAGGCAGTTGCAAGACCAGATGATGACCGTGGAAAGAGATGTGAGAAATTATATGAATAAGGATTTTGAACAGGTCAGAGCCTGTGACAGGCAGCAGATTCAACAACTCAAAAATAACCTTGATGAACTATATCAAAATTCATAAGCCAATAGAGAATTAGCCACTCAACGAGAAGAATTGATCAGGAAACTACAAGCCAAAATAGACTTGGTTGAGGGTACAACAGTGAATATGGCATCTTTCCAAGCTCAGGCACTGGAGGTACATGAAAAGTTGGAATTAGCCCAGCAAGATCTTTTTAAGAAAGTAGAAGCCATTCAAAATTGTTACCGGGTAGTAGACCTTTCCCTGAATAACATTTACATTAAGGAAAGAGAATCCCTTGCAGCTCGAGCTAAGTTTCAGGAGGTTGTCTTAGTAATACCAAAATATGATGTATCAAAGGTTCCTCGATTGTCTCTTTCTGAGCAAACCCGAGGTGACATAATTTTGAAAGCCTGGGAGACAAATTTGGATGAAAGCAAAAGATTGTCCAGGGAGGTAAATAAATCTTTTGAAGAAGCATTGTCTTCACTAGACAAAGGGCTACTTGATGTTGAAGGATATAGTATCCTCGAGGCTCTGGGGTAGATTGACATAGCAAAGAATCAACAAAATTCTAAGACAAGCAAAGAAGAATCCTAAATGACCATCCAACAAATGAAACAAATTGATCTTATCCAAATAAACAAATGGATAGTGGATCCCAGTTTGCAGCTACAGGCCACATCTTTGGGAGCAAAGAATATACAGAAGAGATTGCCTCAAGTGGAAAATAAGATATACATTTTTGAAGCAAATGAAGCAACGGAACCTTCTGGGTTGGTAGTACAGTTAGTGAGTAGATTCATCTAGTGTGTTTAATATGGGAAAGAAAGCACATCTGGAAGAAAGTAAGACAACATGTACATACTACTCACACAAATCATGAACAGATGCTAGTTTTTTCCAAGCTAACGGAGGAGGAGAAGAAATGTCTCTGCCAGCAGGCGAAGAGACAGAGGAGATGCTAATGGAACCTTTCAGTTTTGCATATTGTAATATTTACTTCTTTTAAATTATGAGAAGTCCAATAGTTTTGGGTTGAGACCATTTTGTATAGATACATAGGTCTAATACTTATTTCAAGATGCTTCTTGTCGATTGTAATAGATAAAACTCTCCTTATCAAGAATTAACACAAGTGCAGACATAGATTCAAATTTTTATTAAATCTCGGTTATGTGTTTCTTTGTTTTCCATTTCTCAGCATTTCCTACGTATTCCTTGAGAAATGTTTGATTTCAATTTATTACAACAACTACTGTAATATTATTGTATCAGTAATTTATTAGGTAGGCAGCTTTTCCTCTGCATTTACTATGAGTAAATCAAGACCTGATTGTTGAGTAGATTCTTGTATTTTATACTTTATTCGAGGTTACACTATTCCTTTTCTTCTACTGCAACAAGGTGGGACTCTTCTATGATTGATTCCCTACTTTGTTTCATAGTTTTGTATCTTTCTCTCACTCCATTAAATATTACAATTTTGACTCAGACACAAAATACAGCCTTTGTGCTGTCAAATTGTTAATTTCAATTAAGGATTTTTTTTTCTCATATAACTAAGGTAGAAAAAGCACTTTAAAAATACACTCTCATAAACTTTATTGATGCCTGACATTATCCTTTGAGCCTTAAGTTTAATCTCAGGACCAACAAATGGATTTGATTCTAATATTATAGAGTAAAGTAGGAGTTCTTTGTCTCATTATCCATTGCATTGCAGGTATCAGACAGTGCTAGGGAGCTCGGAGATCAAGCTCAAGTTGGAGCAGTGAAGACAAACATCGGAATAAGGTGCATCMGACTTTCTTCCTTCTCCTTATCTTTCTGATTAGTTAGTTAGATTCAAATGAATGTTAGTGTCCAATGTTAKCATGTTTTTTGTCTTGGTATAGGGGTCTAGAATCCAAGAGGATATTCACCTGTCCGCAGGGGAATTTTCCTACAACAATAGGATTCTAGCAGGATTTTACCAGGAAGTACAGAAAGCAAGAGAAAAATCCTTGGCATGACAGACATATCAAAAATAAAAGTTTCAAGGAGGGAGACCTAGTCCTACTCTATGACAGTAAATGTTTTCAACATCCTGGTAAATTTAGAATGCATTGGTGTTGGCACAGGGGCAAACCTAGGGTTCAACTCCAAGAGCGCACCAACAAGCCCTAACTACTGGCCCTTTCAGCAACACCAGTGAATTAGATGCAGTCTCACCCAAAGAAGTTATGAGGGGGTTGCAGGATAGGGATGTCTACAACCAAGGGGAATATCAAGTGGATCTAACACAAGAACAACACAAAATTCATATATCACTTATCATCTTAGATCTACTCTGAACATCTACTTATCATATCTAACACAACAATGCAATCATAGTATATCAATGAGTGAGACAAAATATCAATCACACATAACACAAAATATGCATGGTTCACCCTCTCTCTAGGGTTACGTCCACAGAACTATGCTATAATATATTTAAGGTAAATCATATAGTTCTTGGTTGCACTCTTAGCTAGCAGATCTTCTTTCTTCTCCTCTCCTTCTCTCCCCTTCTTGTGCACCCAGCTACAGGATCGATCTTCGCACCCAGCTGAAGATCTTAAAATACCAGAAGGCTCTCACACGATTAGTAATCTCTCACACAACAATACCAATAAATCAACAAAAATATCATACCAACAACTGCAAACTAGGTCCCCATGACCTTTATTTATACATTACAATTACTCACCGACATACTTAGGCCGAAACCTAGGTGTCAAAACCCTAGTTCAACTTGACCCATATTTTCGGGGCTTCGCCAGCCTGTCTTTCCTTTCTTCTCATGCATTTCTCCAAAGCATCCAATGGTAGATTTTTCCACTTGTTTACTTGTCCATGATCCTTCTTCCTTTCTTATCTATTGTTCTTGATCTCCTCATCCAACGGCTTGCTTTCTCGGACTTCGCTCCATCTTTTCTACTTTTTTGCTCACTTCGACCAAATAATAATCACTACGTCTTTCACGAATTTCGCATTTTTCCTTTACTTCCTTGATCTTTTCTTGCTTTCCTAACCAAGGGCCAACAAGCCCCCAACACTCACCTGTGACTCGTCCTGAGGCACTTCAAATCTGATCCTTCTATTTTACTTCGACTTTTGACTGTGCAGTGTAGCCTCTGCTTTTTGCTCTATGGCTCCTTTTCCTCTTTTGTGCAGACTCTCTTTTCTGTGTCTAGTACCCAGTTTCAACTGCACCTGGTACCTAGACCCTTTTCTTCATGCTTCTACTGAGATCTGCGAGGAAGTTGGTTGTCATAGTACAACTTCAGTCGGCTCCCATTCACTAATCCTTCCTTCCATTCTCCATTCAACATTTTCAATTACGTAGCTCCTCCCTCTATAACATAAGAAATCTCGTACAGCCCTAGCCAATACGTTCTAAACTTCCCAGGATGTTTGATGAACTTACTATCATATATCAGGACTAGATCAACTTGTTTACATGCCTTCTTCTTGATGTGTCTTTCATGGTAGGCCTTCTCTCTTTCCTTCTGTACTTGTTGATGGAATCCTGCCATAAATATATCTTCCTCCAATTCAACCAACTGTGAAAGCCTCTCTCAAATAGCGCCAGGGTCATCCATATCTGTAAAGGCAGCAATCCTCAGGCTTGGTACCAAATATTCCATTGGAACAACATCTTCAAGACCATATACTAACTTAAAAGGTGTTTGCATTGTCATCTTCTTGCAAGTGGTTCTATAGGCCCATAATACTATTGGTACTCTTAAATCCCAATCATCCCTGTTCACACTGCAAATCTTCGTCAGCGTTGTCTCTAAGATTTTATTGAATGATTCAAATTTCCCATTTACTTGTGGATGGTAAGGTGTGCTCTTATGATGGTGGACTGCAAATTATTCAGTCAGGGATTCAATTGTCTTATTGATGAAGTGTGTGCCTTGATCACTCATAAGGATATTTGGGCATCCAAACTTGGTTATGATGTCATCAAATATGAAGCACGCAGCTATAGTTGCACTATAGTCCTTGACTTCTCTTGCTTCAGCCCATCTAGTCAAGTACTTTGTTGTTTTAATTATGTACCTTGCTCCTGTAGGCTTTCCTGGTGGATTTATAGGTCCAACGAAGTCAATGGCACATTTATCAAATGCTTGTAGGGTCAGTTGTGGGGATAATTTCATTTCATCTCTTTTGGATGGTTTCCCAACTCTTTGGCATACATCGCAAGCTCTGGAATAGTCTTTAGCATCTCTGTGTAAGGTAGGACACCAAAGGACAGCTCTTAGAACCTTCTGCGCAGTTGTTTTTCCTACATAATTCCCTCCTGCGATGCCTTCATGAGCTTCGGCAAGGATCATTGTTTTCTTTTCCTCCATAACACATATTCTCAATATCTCATCAGGTCCCATCTTGTATAGATGTACATCTATAAGTGAGAAGTCTGCAGTGTGCACTACTAGTTGTTTCTTCTGAAGAATTGTGTACTCACTAGGTGCCATTCATATTGATAGGAACTAGACTATCTCTGTGAAGTGGTCATTGATCTTTCTAATGGACAGTAGTTGTGCATCCGATAGTGCATCCTCTAAATTGGTCGGATCTTCACCATGTTCCAACCTTGACAAGTGGTCAGGACCTTTGTTCATTCACCCTGGCTTTACTATGATCTCAAAATCATATTCTTGAAATAGCATAAGCCATATGCATATTCTTCCCCCCCAACACTGGATTGTTGACTAGGTATTTCAACGTGGAGTGATCAGTAAACATTTTGAAGTGTCCTCCCAGCAAGTAGTGGTGAAATTTTTGCAATGCATACACCATGGATAACCCTTCTCACTCTATAGTGGTGTAATTAATCTCAACAGTTGATAGCTTCCTACTAGAAAAGGATAATGGGTGGTCAATATCTCCTCCTCCAAGTTGTGATAACATAGCTCCTAAAGCAATGGAATATGCATCGACATGCACATGAAATTCCTTGGTCCAATCTGGGAAAAACAGAATAGGCGCAGTAACCATTTTATGTTTCAGTGTGTTGAAGCTCTGCTGGCATTTTTCTGTCCAACTAAACTGACAATATTTCTTCAATAGCTTCTCCATAGGTGTTGTAATATGAGCATATCCTTTAATGAATTTCCTGTAGTATCCTATGTGTCCCTGCACAGTGCGCATCTTCTTAACTAAAGTAGGAGGCGGTAGATCAACTATAATGGCGATCTTGGATGGATCTACCAGCAATCCTTGCTTACATACAATATGACCTAACAGAACTCCAAATGGTGAAAAGAAATTCATTTCTTCAGGTTCGAGGCAATTTGACACTACCTACATTTATCCAACATTATCCTTAGACATTCAATATGATTTTTCAATAAACTAAAAACAGTTCAATCATCAAAATATGCTTTTAGAAATTTATGCAGAAATTTCGTGAATGCTTTGACCACCACCCTGCAAAAGATGGTTGGGGCATTATTCAATCTGAATGGCATCATTGTATACTGATAGGATCCCCATTCTGTTGCAAATGTGGTCTAGTGGCGATCTTCCTTGGCAATCCGGATCTGATGGTATCCTGAAAATCCATCTGTAAAAGAATATACTTCCTGGCCTCCCACATTATCCAACACTTCGTTGGTAAATGGTGTAGGGAAGGGGTCATGTAAACAAGCATAATTAAGCTTCCTGAGATCTACACATATGTTGATCTCTCCTGTTTTCTTGTCTTGCACCACCATAGGGCTTATCCACTCTAACTCTTCGACAGGCTCTATAATCCCTGCTTCCAACATTCTGTCGAGCTCAATTTTCACTTTCTCCTTATATTTAGGGTTTAGTATGTAAGGTCTCTGTTTGACTGGTTTAGCATCTAGCTTCAAAGGAATCCTCATCTCACCCATAGGCCCTTTAATTCCCTTCATATCAGTGAACTTGGTTGGAAACAAGTCCTGGTATTCATGCAGTAACTCTGTAATTTTGTCAATGGTAGCAGCATCCCAATAATATCCCACATTTGCAAACTTTGGTGTCTGCTCTGTTCCAATATTGACTTTCTTAATTTTAATCGGTTGTCCAATAAATGGTAAATCCACTCCTGGTCCTTCCACATCTCTGTGGCCTTCTGTTTCTATGATGTTCACCTTCCTCGGATCATCGTCTTCATTGGCATTGATGTTGTAGCAGCCTTGCAGTTTCTAGAGAGGCGCAGTCCATTCATCATCTTCATGTTCTAAGGAAAGGTTAGATACCTCCTCAAATACTTTTTGTCTCACAATCTGTAGTGCTTGATCTACTGAAGGATATTGACTTTCAAAAAAGAAGTCGGTTGCAAAATTATGAGTCATACCTTACCAATCTGTAGTGATGAGGCGCAAATCTACTTGAAGGTACCAGTTGATAGGTGTCGTGTCCAGTGTGTTGATGAATTTGTGTACACATTGTTCTTGAGGAATGTTTCTCCAGGTTTCCTCACAGCTTCGCACATGGTCCTTTGGGCAGCTTCGACCTGTGTATCAAACTACGCAGCCTTCTACTTGTGTTGAGAAGCATGCTATCATCAGGGTATGACAATGTATCCAATATGTAATGTTACTTTTGAATGCCCCCCACCCTCTTTCTGATGTAGCTTTCAATGCCTCATCCATCGCCAATAATCTATGTTGCATTGGTACACTCTCTTCAGAGTTCGACAAGAAGGTTTCTAAAGGATTCATACCATCAAAGGTGGGTAAGTTACTGACTGTTGTGCTAATCCAGCGAACTTCTCTGGTTAATCTAGCACATCTTCTTGTAGATACTTCATAAATATTATTTTGTCAGTTCTTTAGTGCTTCTTCTGAGTCTGATGAACATGTGCTATCACTTTGCCAGCTTAAGTTTCCATCGGTTCTGGGATTAATGTAATCATGTTGTCTAGTTGTTATCTTGTATATGTTTTCTAGTGCATATGCATGGTCTTCTTCTCTGATAGGTTATGTGTACCACTAAACTTCATCTGTATCTAAAGGTGCGATGACCCTAAGGCCATATTTTTCAAAATTCATACGTCTCTTATTTAAATCAACCACAGTGGAATTATTAAAGGCCCAATCAATTCCTAACAGCGCAGGGTAAGGGAAATTGTCATCAACTATCTCAATTACTTCAAAATCTGCAAATGTTCTTACTCCATCAATGTCCACGGGGACATGTTCTAACCTACCAAAACGGCTTACATCTCACTTATTAGCCATATTAAGCCTAATAGGGGAATAGATAAACTTTGGTTTTCCCATCAGTGCCCAAGTTTGCTTCGTCATGACATTGACCTCTGACCCTAAGTCGAGGACTACATAGTCTATCTCATACTCTCTTATTTGAGCATTCAAATGTAATTCCTTTTTTTTCCTTCTCTTCTTACTAATTTGGTGTACTGCCTTATTCAGTAAGGGGTCTATCCTTCCTAGCTCATATTGTCGGATTAAATTTTGTAACTCTTGTACATCGCTTTCATCTTGAACCAACTTAATACAAGTATACAAAAATTCCATGAGCTTTCTTACCTCTTTTCCTTATTTTGGCGAAGCAAACTAATCAAATGCCAGAGGCATTCCATATTCTCTCACTTCTGGTCTTGTCTTTGATGAAGAAACCTGGGGTCCTCTGAATTTGTTTCTTGCTTCCTAAAACGTTTTTCTTTCTTTCTTTGCATCAAACATTTGTGTCTTCTATGTAGCCTTCCTTATTCCTGAGTCTTATGTAATCTTCCCTTGGGCCAGTCTGTCTTCTCCTGTAACAACGCCTCCTCTAGTTATAACAGTGACTCTAAGGTCTTCTCTGTGAGGCTCAATATATATCAGTTTCACTTGCGAGTTCTGTTGAGGTCCTCATCTCTCCTGAAGCTTAGCTAGCAGCACAGGACAATCTTCTATAATATGTTCAAACGAGTTGCAGTAGCTACAGGTGGTACAAGGGTTTTGACAATCCCTTGCGAGGTGTCCTAGTTGTGCGCAATTATAACAGATGATATGTCCACAGCCTCGACCCATTCCTCCTCCTCCTCCTCTTCCTTTGAATCCACCACGAGAATTGAAGTTTCCTCTCCCAGGAGAGTTATACTGTGTAGTGTTTTCTTCTTGCAGTACTTCGCCTTGAATCTTATATATGTCTCTCGACCTTTCATGCATGAGATAGTAAGCCCTACAATCCCTATCATCATGTCCCATGGACTTGCAGAACATGCAATACAATTATGTGGGTGTCTGAACATTATTTTTCATGTAGTAGCACTCACCAGGGCAATGTTTGTTTCTGCATACCTCGCACCAAGGTAAGGTGACTTGCTTCAAAGGGATCGAAGCTCCAGAAGCCAAGTATTCATTGAATAGGGGATAGTGTTCCTTGTCATGGCCTTCTGATCTACATCTGACACACCATATGTCTTCTCTTTTATATTTTCCCTTATCTTTCTTCATGTCTTTGACTTGCAGAGACAAACTGGTTAGTTGAATCAAGATTTGGCTCATACCTGAGCTGGATTCTTCCATAGGGGTTGATTCGAGATTCATGGCGATCTCCAGCACCTCAGACTGTGAAGCAACCTTCTGTTGCATCATAGGGACTCTGATGTGTGGAAAGAGCGCAGCAATAAACCATTATTTGTTATGTCCATCTGGGATTTGAAAAGTTAACCGGCCTGTTAAGGTTTTGAATCTTTGATCGAACTCCCAAACAGGTTTGGCCACCTTCTTCTTGATCTCTTTTATCTCTTTAATACATTGTGACTTTGACTTGGGTTTCTTGAACTCTGCAATCAGTGCACTCTTAATCTGATTCGGTGTCTTAGGTTGTGCAAGTCCCTAAACAGGCTTCATGTACCATCTCAGTGCGCGGTCCCTTAGAGTAGTATTGACATGTGTTCTTTTGACAACTTCATCGGTGACATTTTTAATATTCCATATGGATTCACATAAGAACCAGTGTTGATCAGGATCTTCAGATCCATCTCCCCTAAAAATAGGAAGCCTCATCTCATCTGCCATAGATCTTCCGAGGGTTCCTGACTAAATGTGTGGTGGAATACTATTGATAGTTCTATGGACACTCTGGTGACTGGGATTACTCTGGTTTCTTAATACTACTAAATCAACAGGAGGGATAACAGTACTTACTTCGATGGTCTGTGCATTTTCTGAGGTTTTAGGTTCTTCCCGGCGAGGCTCTTCATCTTTTCCTTCTTATGTCCCAGTAGGTTCTGAATTCTCTTCGTCCGTCAGATCTGCCTCTTCTCCACTATAGAAACCCTCCTCCCCATAGTTCTGCTTGAACAGGTTCGCAAGGTGAACTTCTCTGAACACTCTCCCACTGCGCGTATGTCCAGCTTCTGTGTCGTTGTCGTTGTCCAAATTCTTGAACATTAGCCTTCCTAGATCCAACCAATCTACTGTACCTTCAAGATGTTCTTCTCATGCAATGGTATCTTGAGTCTCAACTTTAGGAATTGTAAAAAATTTCCTTTGGGTCCCTTAAAGAAATATCTCTCAGCTTGGTTGTATGACTCTACGCTGTCAATAGTAAACTCTGTGATGTACCCTCCAATGGTGCTATCAAACTAGTGATCTACTGCTCGTGATACTATCAACTCTCTTGACCTTCTTGATCAGCTCCGACGTCCAAACCACAGGAGGTCTAGATCGAATCTCGAACTGGGTATCCGCTAATCTAGCTAGCCACTCATACATCTCCCGATGGATTCCCCCAAAGAAGATTTTGTGTATATCAGTGAAGATATATTTATCCAACCATTCCCTCTATACTAAGATTAGGGTTCTTTTTCTAGGCTTCAGCAAAGTCCTTTTCTTGATCCTATATCCACTTTTGAATCTCTATCTTTGATGGAAACCACCTTGACATTCCCTCAAGAAGATTTTGGTCCCGACAATGGAACCATTTGTTGGCACAGAGGCAGACCCACAGTTCATCTCCAAGAGCGCACCAACAAACCTTAACTATTGGCCCTTTCAGCAACACCTGTGAAGTAGATGTAGTCTCACCCGAAGAAGTTATGAGAGGGTTGCAGGATAGGGATGTCTACAACCAAAGGGAATATAAAGTGGATCTAACATAGGAACAACACAGCATTCATATATCACATATCATCTTATATCTACTATGCACATCTGCTTATCAGATCTAACACAACAATGCAATCATAGTATATCAATGACAGAGATAGAATATCAATCACACATAACACAAAATATACGTGGTTCACCCTCTCTCTAGGGATATGTCCACATAACTTTGCTATAATATATTTAAGGTAAAGCATACAATTCTTAATTGCGCTCTTAGCTAGTAGATCTTCTTTCTTCTCCTCTCCTTCTCTCCCCTTCCTGCGCACCCAGTTGCAGGATCGATCTTCGCACCCAGCTGAAGATCTTACAATACCAGAAGAGTCTCACACTTATCACTTATCTCTCTCACACGATAGTAATCTCTCACACAACAATACCACTAAATCAACAACAATATCATACCAACAACCCCAAACTAGGTCCCCATGACCTTTATTTATACATTACAATTACTCACCGACATCCTTAGACCGAAACCTAGGTGTCAAAACCCTAGATACCAAAACCCTAGGTGTCTAAAACCCTAGGTCAACTTGACCCATATTTTCGGGGCTTCGCCAACCTTTCTTTCCTTTCCTCTCGCGCGGTGCTCCAAAGCATCCAATGGTATCTTTTTCTCTTACTGACTTGTCCACGATCCTTCTTCCTTGCTTATCTATCGTTCTTGATCTCCTCATCCAACAGCTTGCTTTCTCGGACTTTGCTCCATATTTTCTGCTCTTTTGTTCACTTTGACCAAATAAGAGTCACTGCATCTTGCATGAAGTTCACATTTTGCCTTTTCTTCCTTGATCTTCTCTTATTTTCCTAACCAAGGGCCAACAATTGGCTAGGGCCATATGAAGTAAAGACTTTCATAGATGGGGGATCTGTGCAACTAAAGTACTTGAGAGGAACATAACTGAAAGGAATGATCAATGGGATTCGACTGAAACTGTACAGGGACAGTCGACCTTGTAACCCCTAAAATTCAAAGCGCAATGAGAAAGGCATGTATATAGTGTACTATAGAAAACATTAGGATGGAAAAATGATAAAAATAAATAAGAAGGAGAAAAAGAAGAAAAAATAAACAAGAAGGAGAAAAAGAAGAAAAAATAAATAGAAAATGGAAAATGGAAGAAAAACACAAAAGACATAGAAGTTAGTTGAACAATAGGAAAGTGCGGGAGGAAATAAAATTAAAAAAAAATTGCATGCAATAATTACCGCAACAAACATCAAAATACAACGCACAGGAAAAATTATACTCGATGCAAATGCACGTGAAAAGTGAAAAATAAATAAGATCTGGTCTATAAAAGGCAGAAAGCATGTGTTTATTCAGCACTTAGCGATTTTTTAGCACATAGAGAGAAACATAGTGCGTGCCCTAGCTATCATTTTACACAGAAGGAAGTAAGTGTGTGAATTTGAGAGAGAATGACACCACCAATGTTCGGCACGCCAGACCAGTACGTCTACGTTACTTGGAAAGGC
>SNQJ01S0211524.1:0-15898 GCA_010110895.2 Picea sitchensis | reverse complement strand
TATGGGACGTTGGAGCGATGCTCTAGGATGTCGTACTTTTTGGAGTGGTATTTGTGGATTGAACACTCTTGTCACTAGGGCCTTTCCCTTGTTGCCTATACAATTTAGTGCAGCTTTGCATTGTCTCTACATCGCCGGCATCAGAGGCAAGACTGTTGTCCCTATTGTCTCTTTTTTTGGGCAGGTGTTTATTTACAAAAAAGTCGTCAAGGCCAAGTGTTTGTAAATTTGGTCTAAAAATATCATAGTGGTCGAATCCTCTTATGTCTTCAGCATATCTAAGGTTGGACATGCTAACATGTGTTGTGAAATTGTCAATTTTGTTGACTTTTTCAACACGAACTCCCCTTTATTTCCACTTTATATTTATCGACGCATCAATGAAAAGTGGTTCATTACAAGAAGATAAAGTGGATATGTGTGGAAATATCAATGATGCATATACTTCATTAGATCCATGCAGACATCTACATCTTCAACAAAATCTTCAACGAGCACAAAATTGCACAGTTGCAGGTTCTTCTTGGAGTGAAGGACATGGTTGCTTAGCAAATGGTTTTTTTTCCTTCTCATTTTTTATTTTATGCATTGTAATATGAGGGGGGGTTTTGTTACCATGAGGTTTTCCCTCTTTCCTCACTTTATTTTCAGTGTATCTTTTGTATTTGGGTACCTAACATGGCCTTGTAGCCGAGACCCATTTTTTATTTTCACAATAGTGATGTTCAGGAGGGGTGTTGGAGTTACTTCACACACAACTAGGATTTATTTTTCCTAAGGTTATTCCTTTTTTATTAGTCATAATTAGTCATTATCTAGTCTCCTATATTTTAGGGGATAATATTCCACCTAGAGAATATTCTCTTTCAGTTGACACTTTAGTTTGAATAGTTGAGTTGAGTTTAGATGTTGCATTGGTTTTGTCACCATGCAACATTGGGATCATCACCAACTCACTACTCTTTGTTCAGTCAGTTAACTGAAGACTAGTTGACTAGTTAACTCAGCTAGGTGGCAATTCACTCCCATAACTGCCTAAGAGACTAGACTAGGTGGCAATTCACTCTTGTAATTATTGGTGTGTGTCCAGATCACTCATACCACCACTATGGATTATTAGTTACTCATGTATTCTATATCTATTGTAAATTATTCAATCTTTGAGTGTGGAATATGGTTAATGAGAATTTTTTCCATTCTTTCTCTCCTTCTTCTTCTTTTTCCAACTTTCTCTACAAATGTGTGTATAATTGTTTAGATAGATCTATTTTGTGCAGGTCAACACATTTACAGAGGAATTAACTGTTTTTTTTCTTCCTGTGGAGAAGATGGAACCAGTAGATGTATTGACGTGCTACTTCTGCAACAAACATTCTATTCATAATGTGACATGGAAGGAGAGAAGGTTGTTCTGTGGAGCCAAAAATTCTTATGATAGTGTAATTATCCAAATGTTCGAGTGTCCCCTTTTTGTCCAAAAAACTAGTTGCATGTTCAGATATGCGGGGAGCATCTTCTCTTAACAAAAAAACTTTTAAAACAAACAGGAAGCCATTAAAAACCTCATAAAAACAGTGGGAAGCCTTGTGTTGACACAAGGCCTAGTACCAGAACATTACAGGGTGGAATTTGCAGTTGACATTCTTGGACAGAAACATTTGTAGAGATTTCATAGGAAATTAAACTACCCCAATAAAAAAATGGCTTGTTCGTTGACTATGAAATACAAAATATAAAGAGCCATGCTGGAAACAGTACCTGTGGACTCCTGTCCCGTTATTCTTGTAAACAACCAGGCAATTTCATGAAATGGATTTCTAAATGAACTAAATTGGATGCTTGTAATATCTTCAGGAACTAGATTTGGGTTTTGCAAAAAAGGGGCAAGAGGTCCAATCCGTTATTATGCTTTGCTAGGAACTGTTTGCAATCCTCTCCTTTGAACGTCAATGTTGGCTCCGAGAATTTCAACATCTGGCGGAAGACCCGAGGTGACAAAGAAACAAAAGAGCGGTCATGTAGTGGAATAATTCTTTTCTCTACAATATATTTATCGGCGCACCAAGAGACCAGGTCCTTACAGTCAAAAACCTCAGGGACACAACCTACATGGGAAATCCTGGAGGTCCAAATTACTTGGTTCTCTACGGCAGAGGTTGAGTAATAAGAAATTGCCTTGGACCAGTGGAAGTTATCGTCCTCGCGCCCGAAGATGTTCACTGTATCTCCACAGAATTGTTGTCGATCTGACACCATAGGTTTATGAGAAGATTGTTTTGCTACAGATGATGGTTTAAATGAACATTTAGAGCCGATAATGTAACTTTTCTCTAAATCTTGGTTAAATGCTTATGAATGGGAAATCTCCTAGAGACTTCCGTTGATTAATGACAATCTGTATTGGTGGTGCATAATGAATTGTTAGCAGTAAAGTTTATTTATTGCATATTTAAAAATGCGAAGTTGGCGGGTACGACGAAGAGAAATTAAGGAATGGAGGTTTCCTAAACATGCCAAGGATGCGTTGTGTGAACGAGATTTCATGATTTTGAAATAAACAATCGGAAGGAATAATATAATTCCCGTGCAAATTTTGGTTTAATGTGCATCAATACGAGATGTCATCGAGCCTTTTTGCCCATCAATGGAAATCTATACGGTTTCTGCATGATGACCTATTAGAATTAAATGCCAGTAATTCCATATTTAGAAACAAGATATGTATATATATATATATATATATATATATACAACTTTTTATTTTCTTTTATTATAGACAAGTGTGAAGGTGACGGAGACGACAGAGAGCAAGGAAAGAATGGCAATCTTTGAAAAGCGATCGGATGGGATTCAAAAAAGGGTTATTGGGGATAGTCAGGATAACCAAGTGTTGCACGGTGAAATTTTATGTTTCATAAATTTTGAGTGAAAAATGTGTAAAACGGAAGAGATCATGACGGGGTAGTTCAACGACAGGTTTGTATATTTGCGGAATTCCGACAAAGTGGCTAAGTATGGAACAAGGAAAATGCTAATTGTATGCGTAGCAATAAGATATTATATATGATTTCCAACTGCTAATATCAAAGGGGCACAGTCACAGGAAACAACAACTACGAACTGAATATTCCGTCAACCTGCCAAACCGACGATCAACAAAATAAATTTGAACAAATGGCAAAGTATGGAAAGCAGACAGACAGACTTCAAAATGGGGACCATAATACCAAAGAGGGTATGATCTAAGAATGGTTGCAAGTTTGTATATCTGTCAATTTGTATATCGCGGATTTCTGAATTCTATTTGGAGGTCACGAAAAAGTAGAAGTGCAATGTTGACCCGACCACCGCACAAGTCTGCATGTCAATTTATATATCGTGGAACTCTCGGTGCCAGTTGTGGGATAGGAAACAATAGAGGGTCAATTTAAAGAAAGGGGAAGCGGTCGTTGGAAAGGCGTGAATCCATGAAGCTGCAGAGCAAGGCATTTTACAAAAAAAAAGGATTAAGCAACCAGGAAGAGAAACTAGAGGGAATAAAAGAGTGAGAAAATAGAAAGGCGGAAGGCAATTTTGGTAAGCGCGAATCGATTTCAAAGAAGCCCCATTGTTGCAAAACCATGATGTTCTATTAATTGTCAGCAAATGTGTTGTTCGGGATTAGATTTTATCGCAACCTCTGCGTGTAAATACGTTCTTGATACATTTTTCCATGACTGTAACATATTAACTTAACTACTAAACTTCATATTCTACTAATATCCAGCAAATGCTTTGTTGAAGATTAGATTTTATTGGAACGTGTGGGTGTAACTGTGTTCATTTTATCCATGGGTGCAACATATTAAGTCAAGTATTAAACTTCTTACATAATGGGTTGTTAGCATTAAAACTTAATAATTGCATGTCTAGAAACAAGAATAACGATTTTGTTGCAACATTGTACATTGGTATTAGTAAACACAATATCGAAGAAGTACGAGAGCACTGAACCACGCAAGTTAGAATATGCGTTAAATCAAGAAAAGAGGCAGCAACAAAGACTCGAAGGCAAAAAAATTTTAATAGAAAATCCATTTAAAAAAATAAGAAAAACACCGAGTATTGTACATCTATCCTTAGAAATGGGACCCAGTTCTTTGGGCCAAAACATTGAAGGTATCTGCGACAAACACATGCATGGTATCTGCAGTATGTAACACGTAAATGGTAGCATGGCAATTGGAATAGCCATTAGCTGAAACCACCTCTGCATAGTCCAAAAAAATTGAGTAGCATAACTTGCATGTGCAATTTCAGAGGCCCAAATTAGACCATTCTGAGTAGAAAGAGATGACTAATAGGGATATACCTTGTAGCAGCGAGAGTTTTGGACCTGATTCTCGAATATGTTAATCAATAATTTTTTGGCTTGAAATATATCTCTGGGAGAATCAACGTATTATTGCTTTACAGTGAAACTCTTCCGCCCAGAACAGACTAATTTGGAAGTCTGAAATTCCTACTTTCGCGCTGGAAAGTGGTTTTTGCGTTTAACATTGGTTTCTTTTCTGAAACTCCTTTTGGTGTTGTCATGCCTACCATCACCGAACTGGGAAGATCCATTTGTTATGGTTCATTTCAATTTGGGCGTAGGATTGGGAAGATTCTTTTCATTTCCATCATCCATTGTCGTATTATCGTCCATCAGATCATCTTCTTCCGGCTCGAAATTCATGGCATCAACTTCTACGACAAGCATGAATCCAACTGGGTAGGTTCTTTGAGTAGCTAGGGTTGCGATGTAATTTTTTGGCTTGAAATATATCTCTTGGTATACCAAGGGACAATTTTATTTTTTTCTCCTGGGCGGAGGGAAATGAATAGTAAGAATATGCCATGGAATAGTGGAACTTATGGCCATTATGCCCCAATGTGTTTTCTATGTGTGGAGAGAACTGCTGCTGGAAGTTATTAAGAATTTTCATTTTCTTGAGATGACGTTTGAAATGAAAATCAGGGAGGGATAATATAACCCTCCACAAATTATGGTTTAATGCATATCAATGGAATATCTCCTCGATCCTTTTGTTGATCAATGACAATTTCCAATGTTTGTGTGGAATAAGTTGTCACCATCACAACTCAGTAATTACAAAATTAGAAAAAAGTGCGAAGGTGGCGGTGACGACGAAAAGAGATTAAGAATTATAAATTTATTAAAAGCACCAACCCGTGGGTGCACAAAAAAAGAAGATTGCATCTCCTTTGAAATGAATACTTGGAAAGGATAACATAGTTGTGCGTGAATCTTAGTTTAATCCGTAGTAATGAAAAATCTTCTCCAGATTTCCAGAAATTAATGACAATCTTAACGGTTCCTGCAGGATAGCTACTAGCATTAAAGATTAAATATTGCATATCTAGAAATAAGCACGAAGGCAACGATGATGGGGAAACAAATTTCAAGAAATACCAAAGTATGGAAAGCGGTCGAGCAGGTTACAAAAGAAAGATGGAAGAAGATATACCTAGAAGACGTGAAGGGCCAACGGTCATATTGTATCTCAGTGACAGATATCGACCGTCAATTTGTATGTCGCAGAATTTGTAAATTGAAAAGTGGACCTGCGGGCTGGTTGGATCAACATTGCACTTTCATTGTTGTATGTCCTCCAAATAGAACTCGGAGTTCCGCGATAGACAGATTGACAAGATTGCCATTGTTTACGGATGGCAATCCCTATGAACTATCTAACATATCTAAAAACATTATTTTCAATACTACATTATTAATATTACATATTGATAATTTATAACATATTATCAATAAACATAGTAAACATGCACTTTTATAAAGTATGGACATGAGATTTTATAGAGCATATGCGGATGCCTCATTCCATACTTAGGCACTTTTTCGATGCAGGTTCTCGGTCTGGAAGGCTGAAAATTGAGCCTCTATTGTTCTTTGTCCTACAAATACCACCTACACTTCCACGATATACAAATTGACAGGCGGACTTGTGAGTTGGTTGGTCCATATTGCAGAATTTAATTAGATGAGAAAGTTTGTGCAATCTGGTTGGCCGAGTGATATAAAAGCATTCCGACAAACGGGAAATACATGGTAAACATGTACTTTTATAAATTATGGACATGAGATTTCATAGAACATATGTGAATCCCTCATTCCATACTTGGGGGCACTTTTTGGATCGTGAGTTCGCGGCTTGGCGGGCTGAAAAATTGAGTATCTATTGTTCTGTGTCCTATAAATAGCACCTACACTTCCGTGATATACAAATTGACATCCGAACTTGTGGAGATGAGTCTCTATATAAAGTATGGATATGATATTTTATAGAGCATATGCGGATCCCTCATTCCATACATAGCCACCATTTTTATCCTGGGTTGGCAGCCTGGTGGGCTAAAAATAAAGTCTCTATTGTTCTGTGTCCTACAAATAACACCCAGACTTCCACGGTATACAAATTGACAGGAGGACCTACGGGATGCTTGGTTGAATATTGCATTTGTATTGTTCTAGAACATATGCGGATCCCTCATTCCATACTTGGGCACTTTTTGGATCGCGGGTTTGCAGCCTGGCGGGCTGAAAATTAAGTATCTATTGTTCGGTGTCCTACAAATAGCACCTATACTTTCATGATATACAAATTGACAGGTGGTCCAAGCACTTTTTGGATCACGGGTTCACAGCCTGGCGGGTTGAAAATTGAGTATCTATTATTCAGTGGCCTACAAATAACACCTACACTTCCGCGATATACAAATTGGCAGTCGGACTTGTGCAGATGAATCTCTATATAAAGTATGGACATGAGATTTTATAGAGCATATGCAGATCCCTCATTCCATACTTAGGCACTTTTTTTATCACGGGTTCGCACCCTAGCGGGCTGAAAATAGAGTCCCTATTGTTTTGTGTCCTACAAATAACACCCAGACTTCCGCGATATACAAATTGACAGGAGGACCTACAGGTTGTTTGGCTGATCATTGCATTTGTATTGTTCTAGAACATATGCGGATCCCTCATTCCATACTTGGGCACTTTTTGGATCGCACGTTCGTGGCCTAACGGGATGAAAATTAAGTATCTATTGTTCGGTGTCCTACAAATAGCACCTAGACTTTGGCGAAATACAAATTGACATGCGGTCCATGTACTTTTCGGGTCGCGGGATGAAAATTGAGTATCTATTGTTCCATGTCCTACAAATAGCACCTACAGTTCCGCGATTTACAAATTGACAGTCAGACTTGCGGAGATGAGTCTCTATATAAAGTATGGACATGAGATTTTATAGAGCATATGCAAATCCCTCATTCCATACTTAGCCACTTTTTTTATTGCAGGTTCACGGCCTCGTGGGCTGAAAATAGAGTCTCTGTTGTTCTGTGTCCTACAAATAACACCCAGACTTCCGAGATATAATAATTGACAGGAGGACCTACGGGCTACTTGGTTGAACACTACATTTCTATTGTTCTAGAACATATGTGAATCCCTCATTCCATACTTGGGCACTTTTTGGATCACGGGTTCGCGACCTGGTGGGATGAAAAATAAGTATCTATTGTTCGGTGTCCTACAAATAGCATCTAGACTTTTGCGATATACAAATTGACAGGTGCTCCATGCACTTTTTGGATCGTAGGTTTGCGGTCTGGTGGGATGAAAATTCAGTATCAGCCGGACTTGTGGAGATATACAAATAACACCTAGACTTCCACGATATACAAATTAACAAGCGAACTTGTGGACATGAGTCTCTATATAAAGTATGGACATGAGATTTTATATAGCATATGTCGAGTCTCTATATGGACATGAGTCTCAACATTGCAGTTTCATTGTTTTGTGTTCTCCAAATAGCACTCGGAGTTCCGTGATATAAAAATTTACAGATGGAATTAAGGGCTGGCAGGTTCAAGTTTGTCATTGTTTACAGATGCTAATCCCTATCAACTATCTAGCATATCTAAAAACATAATTTTCAATACTATATTATTAATATTAAATTTTGATATTGTATAATTTAATTAGACGAGAAAGTTTTTGCAATCTCGTCAGGCCACTGATATAAAAGTTTTCCGAAAAACGAGAAATGCATAATAAACATGTACTTTCAGAAACTATAGACAAGAGATTTTATAGAGCATATGTGGATCCCTCATTCGATATTTAGCCACTTTTTTTTTATTAGGGGCTCTCAGTTTGGCTGGCTGAACATTGCATTTTCATGGTTCCATATCTTCCAAATATCACTCAGACTTATGCAATATGCAGATTGACAGATGGACTCGAGGGCTGGCGAGTTCAAATTTGTCATTTTTTACAAATATAAATTCCTATCAACCACCTAACATATCTAAAAACATTAATTTTAATACTAAATTATTAAAATTACATATTGATGTTGCAGAATTTAAGTAGACGACGAAGTTTGTCCATTTTGGTGGATCGAGTGATATAAAAGTTTTTCTACAAATGAGCAATTCATAGTAAACATGTACTTTTATAAAGTATGGAAATCAGATTTTATACAGCATATGAAAATTCCTTATTTCATACTTAAGCACTTTTTGGATGGCGGGTTCACATCGTGGCGGGCTAAGAATTGAGGTTTTATTGTTTTGTGGCCTACAAATAGCATCTAGAGACCCCGATAAACTATCTAAAAATGTCATTGTTTATGGATGCTAATCACTATCAACTATCTAACATATCTAAAAACATTATTTTCAATACTAAATTATTAATATTAATTTTTGATATTGCATAATTTAATTAGACGAGGAAGTTTGTACAATCTGGTCGGGCCACTGATATATTTTTTTTTGGAGAAATGAGAAATACATGGTAAACATGTACTTTTAGAAACAAACAATATTGTAACTTCACATGCAATCCTCTAACAATTTTGCATGCAACTATTTTCTTTCATGGTAGGACCAGAGCAGCAGCAAAATCTCACAGAATAATAGATATCGGCCTTGGAAGACATGGAAAATAACACAACTACATGGAGACCTGTGGGTGTAGGGGCTGAACACCATAAAGTGCCCCAAATAAACAATAATAATCCAAGAAAAAGAAAAAAAAAAAAATCTCCAACAATCGTCGTTGCACCTCAACCCTGCAAGGCCGAATCAAACACAAGAAAACAACAAGGACCAAATTTTGGCGGGTTCAAAATTGCAATTGTTTAGGGATGCTCATCCTATCTAACTTTATCTAAAAAAATTATTTTCAAATACTAAATTATTAATATTAACTATTATTCGTTCATTCAAATTATTCCAGGATATTAATTTTACCAAGTTCAGTGAATAAGCAAAAATGGAAAAACAACGATCAATTTGAATTTTAAGAGACTTTTGTTGGTATGATAGGACAGTTGCACTTCACACACTATATATTCATTGATTTAAAATTATTTTAGAACAATAATTTGACCAAGTTCATCGATCAAGAAAATATTCTAAAGAAAGCCACATACTACATTTGCGTCATAACGCCATAGAAATTATCAGGGGAACTTGCATGCCAACTGGCTAAATAATTCAATTATATTGTTCTGTGTCCTCTAAAGAATAGTTGGAGTTCCACGGTATACAGATTGGAAGACAAAGAAGATAACCAAAAACCAACCATACTTTAAACAGGCCGCAAGTAAGTTTCCAGAAGGTTCCATAGAGAAAAACCCATCGACCTTTGCACCAAACAATTTGATATACAAAGAAAAGATGTCGTCCTATTATTTTTCTCTTGCATATGATATATGTTCCTAGTATTAAATAACTCGTGCCATGCGATATATGGGGATTACAGAGATATGGACCAAGTCCAATGAACATTCATCTGGATGTTGAACAAATATTATAGAGACACATGAGGTATTTTCGTTTCCTGCCAAAGTTTCATATATTTTATTTTTTCTTCTTCTTCATATGATATTCAAAATTGAATTGTCCTCATTTAAGATGAATTTTCTCTGTATCCAAAGATGTCGCAGCATGTACACACTGCTTGCCTTTTTCTGTAGATATGTTTCATACGACAACTCTGCCAACTTAGCAAGCACATTTTGTAACAGAGGTTGTCTAACCGTACAATGAATGATGTTTTTGCCCATGGTTCGGATAACATCATTGATGCAATGTCCATATATATATGGACATTTTTCACCGCATCCTAGAAAATCAATCGTATCATCACTTATTAAAGTGGAGGCAGAAGCAACGGAATTTCAATTTGCACATACAGGCTCAAAGGGGGTCGAGTACACATCGACTACAACTAAAATTCCTTCAACCTAGGAAAGTGAGCAAAGGGATTAATACATTGAAGAATAATATAATACACAACTGCACCCCCNCAGGCGCAGAAATTTGTTGAAGGCTATTTCTATAAGCAAAGTGAGGATGACTTTGTGGATGTATACACACAACAGTTGTAGATCTAGCTAGTTTCTTTAGATCCTCTACTATATCTGCTTGCAACTCTGTTACAAATGTTGCTTGGATTTTCCAAAAGATCATTTCTCTACAATCCCTCTTCTTTGTTATATTTTTGAACATCATAAGTGGAATTTGTCCTCTATGCAATTGTTTTTCTAATGACGAAAACAAATCTGAATACGTATCAAACAATTGTAGCTGCAACATGGAACAGTGCAATATTTGTGTAACTTATCCAACATACATGCAGATGTGAAAGTAAAGGACAAAACTGAATATGAAAAGAGGTACCATTGCCTTGTCATTGTCTGACTCGCCATCCTTTATATGGAAAATGAGTTGGGAGCCAAATTTTCTCGCCAGTGTGATAGCAACCCCAATCGTTTCGATTAGGTAAACATCAGTGCTATGTGCAAGCTGGTTGATAGTCGAGTCTGGGACGAAGCGATATTCTGAACAAACAGTGGGAATTTTTTCCACAATGCTTGTTTCGTTCAACGAAATAATTTGATCATAATCACCATAGTCATATATTGTTTTGGGCAATATATTAAAATTTGTAATGGATATCCCATTACGTGGTAATATATTTTCTGCATGTTTCTGGACAAGTTGTGGAGGAATAATTAGTGTCACTATCATCATGGCTTCCTTGTCTAGCATGTCACAATGCATAATGGATCTACTTTTGTTTTCCTTGTACAAGTAGGTGCTATAGACAACCATTATGTCCCCGACGAACATTTGTCCACTTTGGCGGTTGTTCAAGGCCTCTATTGACAATACTTTGGATGTTACAACTGTAGACTTGATGATATTTTTGGAATAGAAAAACTAAAGTAAATGGTACTATGATACAAGTACACACATATTTTTTTATGAACTATGGAGCCACAGTTTCACAACCACACCTCTTAGTCTGTGGAACATGCAGAATGTTCAGTGTATTTCTTGTACTTGTTGATATCTCTTGTGAGTTGCAAGCCATGTATTGCAGATGGCATCAACATACCCGCCATGCCATAGATGAATATACAACCCAGGAAATCTGTTTAGTAAACATAGTAAGAGAAGAGCGTATGCATCTTTACCTTTGGCCTTGTCAGTATGTTGATTTCTAGGATGACTGAATGCTCATGACCGTGTCAGTAGTCCAACTTTTTCTGATGCAAGCATGTGAAAATGAAAATCAGTACTAAACAAGCATATGCATTGTATATTGTCCATCAGAATGACAAAAATAACCAAAAAACTGTATGCATCTAAATTTTTTAATTGGAGTAATGTTTAATAGTAAACAGGGCGTGAGTGTGGGGAACCATGGCCAATCTGTATATCGCGGACCCCCGGAAGCCAAGGTATAAATATTCAACCTGCTTTCCTGGCACCTACAATCGAGAAAGTGGATAACTATGGAATAAGGTAGGAGCAGGACCACATATGTCAAACCTTTAGTCCGCCAACCAGCACATGAAGGAATTTTCGGAAAGCACACTAAGTAGATGAATTAGAAAATAAAAGGGATAATAGATAATGGGAAAAGTAGAAATAGGAAGCGTAGAAAGTCCCATTACTGCGAAGTGATCGTTTTCAAGTCTAATATTATATACCCCCACCTGGTTTGTATATTTAATTTACCAGCACACTTGGTATACCTTTTAAAAGATTGTACCACAGAATCCCCTGTTGTTGCACAGAAGAAGTCATCTCCCTATCCAAGCAACCTATTTTTTCCAAGGCAGCAACAATGAAGATGCAATGGACACGAAGGCAAGTTAGTATGAAGATAGAAATCTAAAAATAAAATAAACAGGTCTATTTACCCTCCAAAGAGGCCTTCATCCTGTCCATCCATTTTGTGTGTTTAAATGCAACAATCCAACGCAAACACAACGGACATGAACTAGCTTAGTATGACGCATGTAACCAATATAACTTACCATATAGGAAGGCACATAACTAGTTTAACATATATACAGACCATAAATTAAATACAAAACAATGCAATATGAAACAACAATACAAGCATGCACCTTTCTATATCCTCTTTAGCCGCTCCAGTCAAGACTCCCTCTTTTTCGCTAGCTACATTGTTTGTTTCAATGTGGGAATGCACAAAATTCAATCAACATCAATGGAAGCTGGTATTCACCGGAGAACAAGAAATATGTACATACAACAAAACTGACTCAACGAATAGTCTAGAAAGGTAGAAACATGAACATTTGTGCTTCTCTATCCATGTCTATAGACGTGTAGATTTTTTTTCCCTGCCCAAAATATATTACAAGCGACAAAATATCACGCAATTGCATGGTCACAGCTAAACGATTTCTGGTTTTCCCTAGCATTTTATCCAGATATGACCTTTAACCATTTTCTTTATCCTTTACACAAACTATTGTGCCCACGATACAAGTTCTCATTTTTCCGTGGAAAACTACCGAGACATGCTTCCAGACATGAAAATATAATCTTGCATAATATTTGTTGCACATATCATATCTCAAGCACACCACAAATTGCATCGTGCACACACTAGTCTATGTAGAGGAGAAAGAACATGCAATGTCATATCTTCACATCTAACCATACATGGTTTATAAATGTAGCCTGCATACATATGCTTTATTCGAACAAAAAAATAATGGATATTGTAACTTCACATGAAATCCTCTCACAATTTTGCATCCAACTATTTTATTTCATGGTAGGACTGGAGCAGCAACAAAATCTCACAGAATAATAAATATTGGCCTCGGAAAACATGGAAAATAACACAGTTGCATGTCGACTCATGGGTGCAGGCGTTGAACACTGTAAAGCTCCCCAAATAAACAATAACAATCCAAAAAAAAAAAAAAAAAAAGCTCCAACAACTGTCACTGCACCCCAACCCTACAAAGATGAATCAAACAAAAGAAAATAGTAAGGACCAAACCAGCGAGAAAGCACCAACAAGCTAAAATGCACCCCGAGGACCCCAAAGCGCAAACCCCAGGAAAACAAATAGAACCAGCAACCCACGAACCAACTAACCAGCAAGAACCACCAAGCTAGTGAACAATATATGTGTATCTCCAAAGAGGCCTTCATCCTGTCCATCCATTTTGTGTGTTTAAATGCAACAATGCAACGCAAACACAACGGACATGAACTAGCTTAGTATGACGCATGTAACCAAGATAACTTACCATATAGGAAGGCACACAACTAGTTTAACATATATACAGATCATAAATTAAATACAAAACAATGCAATATGAAACAACAATACAAGCATGCACCTTTCTATATCCTCTTTAGCCGCTCCAGTCAAGACGCCCTCTTTTTCGCTAGCTACATTGTTTGTTTCAATGTGGGAACGCACAAAATTCAATGAACATCAATGGAAGCTGGTATTCACCGGAGAATAAGAAATATGTACATACAACAAAACTGACTCAACGAACAGTCTAGAAAGGCGGAAACATGAACCTTTGCACTTCTCTATCCATGTCTATAGACGTGTAGATTTTTTTTCCCTGCCCAAAATATATTACAAGAGACAAAATATCACGCAATTGCATGGTCACAGCTAAACGATTTCTGGTTTTCCCTGGCATTTTATCCAGATATGACCTTTAACCATTTTCTTTATCCTTTACACAAACTGTTGTGCCCATGATACAAGTTCTCATTTTTCCGTGGAAAACTACCGAGACATGCTTCCAAACATGAAAATATAATCTTGCATAATATTTGTTGCACATATCATATCTCAAGCACAACACAAATTGTATCGTGCACACACTAGTCTATGTAGAGGAGAAAGAACATGCAATGTCATATCTGCACATCTAACCATACATGGTTTATAAATGTAGCCTGCATACATATGCTTTATTCGAACAAAAAAATAACGGATATTGTAACTTCACATGCAATCCTCTCACAATTTTGCATCCAACTATTTTATTTCATGGAAGGACTGGAGCAGCAACAAAATCTCACAGAATAATATATATCATCCTCGGAAAACATGGAAAATAACACAGCTGCATGTCGACTCATGGGTGCAGGCGTTGAACACCATAAAGATCCCTAAATAAACAATAACAATCCAAAAAAAAAGAAAAAAGAAAAGCTCCAACAACCGTCACTGCACCCCAACCCTACAAAGATGAATCAAACAAAAGAAAACAGTAAGGACCAAACCAGCGAGAAAGCACCGACAAGCTAAAATGCACCCCCAGGGCCCCAAAGTGCAAACCCCAGGAAACCAAATAGAACTAGCAACCCATGAACCAACTAACCAGCAAGAACCACCGAGCTAGTGAACAATATATGTGTATCTCCAACGATTACAAAACTACACCCCAAGCACAGAAGGAACTAGAAACATACAAGTAACATGCAACTACAAATAAGAAAACATTCTACTTGCAAACTGCAAACACTGAACAACAAACAAGGAATACAAAATGAAACTATGGCATCCAAACTTACTCTGAAATAATGAAATGCAGAAGCGCAGGTCGAATTGTGAGCGAAACAACAATAAGCAGCAACTGAGAAACCAACAAAGACGAAGCACTCACCGAACAAGTAAATAATGTATCTAGCTTCAATGGCATAACAAGGATGAAACATACAATGGCTGTTGAACTGGCAGTGGACAAACAAGACCGTGAAAATTCATTGTAACTGTATAGCAAATTTCGAGGAAAAATGTACTCCAAGAAGCGTATTTACATAAAAATTTAAGATTGTCAGGTTGTCTGAGGACCTCGTGGTATGAAAACATTTAAGCTATCAAGGGTGTTGGAGCATGTCGCATCATGTAAACATTTGCGTTGTCAGGCCTATTGGGGCATCTCAGAATAAGTGTCAATACATTTCAACAAATATACATCTGCCAAAGACGTTATACACTTTGGAATTCTCAATCACTACAAAGCTTGGATATCAAAAAATTTCAATATGCTTAGTACACATCATAACCTACGGATATATTTGACTAGCAAAAAATGATAATACAAACATTCGAATTAATGCTAGCATTAATCAACCTTCAACCAATATAGAGGAAAAATATATGATTAAAAAATACTGTCTATGAGAAAAAATTTGGATATGTTTCCATATAGTACATTGGAAATAGCAAAGCTGACAATAAGACCTCCAATCTTTTATCCAATTAGAGCAGTACATATATGTTATGAGTTTTTAATTCCATAGCTCCAACAATAGGTATTGTGCAAATATTTCGGGTCAAAGGACAAACTAATATGTAGTCAATGCATTATCGATCGCTATAGTCCCTCTATGCCTATGATAGGGACTAATAATACATTAACAAAGTAGTCATACATTAAACTTAATGTATTTAGTAAAGCATTATTAAAATATTAATACATTAACACTTTATTATTACATTACTATA
>SNQJ01S0211522.1:0-15898 GCA_010110895.2 Picea sitchensis | reverse complement strand
CTAAGCTTAACCGTTGAGACTTGAAAAGTTGAAGAAACCAAATTGTATGAACATGGAGGATGTATTAGAGGTTGAGTATGTGCTTGATGAAGATTTTATTTTGTTGAAGTTGTTCAAATGCATGAACCAAAAAGCACAATCCTTTTTTGTTTTTGAACAATGTCTTAGGCATGTAAATTTTTAAATTGGTGTAGCTTTAAATTGGAATTACTAGGTCATGCAATACCATACAGGCTTGAGATCTTGTTATGTAGGGGGTTCTCAATACCATGTAAAATGCTCAAAGCATTCTCCATAGTGGAGCTTGGAATATTTTATGTTCTTTGGCCTATGCTCAATCCCAAAGAGATAATGCTGACCCCAAGGCTTTTAGTAAATCCAGACCTTGTTTGGGTAGAATTTGGAAGGGTGCCTGTAGCTTCACAAATTTTGCTTGCAACGTTTGTGGGAAACAGGGAACAGTAAAGCACCTTATTGTGGATTGTAAAGTTGTGAGGACTAAATGGAAAATGGTGCAGGCGAAAGGCTTTGCAATCTGGAGTTTTCATCCTTGATGACTTAAAGCTCTAGTTCAAAACCATATGTTAGGAGTCTAGCACCGTGTCAAGGCAATATCTAAATACATTTGAAAATGAGATGCAAATAAAATGTTTCAGAGATCCCAATTTAGATAGTTGTTGTTTAAAGAGATATCTTCCATGCTTTAGGTCAGCCTATCTAAATGTGTTTAAAAATAAGATGTAATACATTGTCAGTCTAGCACCGTGTCAAGGCAATATCTAAATACATTTGAAAATGAGATGCAAATAAAATATTTCAGAGATCCCAATTTAGATAGCTATTGTTTAAAGAGATATCCTTCATGCTTTAGGTCAGCCTATCTAAATGTGTTTAGGTCAGCCTATCTATCGTAACTCACAAGTAATCATTGTCCCTTTTGAAAGATCTATACATATAACTTCTCTCTTAGTAATGTTAATATGGGCTACTCTATGTGACATAGACTAGGCTGGCTCAGGCCATATCTCTCAATGCTACTAACAAATCATACTTATGACTATGTTACACTTGAATTTAGAATTGAATATGACCTCCCACTTTACAATGCATCCAAACACCATCTAACATCAATATTTTATTATGATTCCCTTCTATAATTAAAAAATGTAAAGTCTTAGTGATAAAAGCATATGTAAAAGAAAATGATCCATTAAAAACTTTATAATAAAGGAACAAACCTCATTAACTATATATATATATATAACACCAAAACTTATATTTCACGGTGATTTCCTTGAAATTTTAATTTTTCTATAATGGAAGGACTCTATAAAAAGAAAAGTCGACTTATCATATCAAGACAAATGTTGACTTCTTGGTGTATATGTATCTTAATAAACAATACTCTATATAATTATTTTATTATTTTCAAATTAATATTATGTAAAAAAAACAATGTTATTTGCAAATAAAGTCTCTACTTCAATGTACAAAAGTGAACTATTTTGGGATTGCTAAGACATAAAACTATAATCATGAATATATAACTAATTAACAGTAACCTAATAGTTTTAAAGAACTATAGATCAATGTTTTTAAAGTTATATGAAGTTGAATTTAAATGTTAAAAAATCCAAAAATTAGTTTTATACAAAAATAATTAAAAAAATCCATAAATTTATAAGAATTATCAATTAGAATTTGAAAATTGTACATTTCATATAAAGAAAAATCAACATATTTCTTATGTCATAGTAATAATAAACAACATTAATAAAATAGCAAAAGTTATATAAACAAGATGAGAAATAAATATTTGCAATGTTAATAAGCAAAAACCAAGATAACATGTACGTCTTTTCAATTAACCAATAATAATACTATCATCAAAATTTGAAAGTCTAAAAGATTTATTAACAAAAAAATTTCTTAAAGGAAACGCTTTGCAACTTTTCATATAATAATAAGGAGTCTAAATAGAAAAAAAGAAAAGCATTTTTCAATTAGCATTCAACTTTTATCATAATGACATTATCATCAAAACTGGAAAGCATTTGGTTTGTTTATATATATATATATATATATGGAAACTTTGAAAATTTTGTACAGCGGTTTCTTCATGGATGCACAATAATATGTATTTTTTTCAAAAGATTTGAATGTTTTAGCATTTTTAGTAGTAGATTTTTTTCGATTCAGTTCAGTTCTAGTTTTTTAAGATTTGACGGTCGATTCATTATCTTACTTACAAACAAAGAGGGGGTCCTCATCATAATTTGGTGTGGCAGAAATTACGTGATATAGAAAATAAATTATTATTAATATAATCAAACACATTATTTTAGTACTAACCACTAGTTTTTCATTTTGAATTAACGAACATATTATAAACTTAGAAATGCAAAAAAAAAATAGTTAGAAATACTAAAATATATAAGTTTAGTTTAAAACAGTGAACCAAGATCACTACAATTACTAATAATGTTACAATATCTAAATCCTTGTTTATAAGATTTTTCGTCATACCATCATGAGATAACTTCATGGATTTTGAGCTCTTAGCACTTTTCTATGATTTGCACGCCTTTCTAAAACCAAACATGTTTCCATGCATACCTAACTCGAAAGCACCATATTGAAGTTAACCTCACAAGCTACTCAACATTACAAATTCAACATAGAAAATCAAAATACTTTTTATTAGTGCTATTGTTAAACCTAAGGTTTCAATGTAAATATCATCCTCAACACTTTCATCAATCGAGCTTAACCTAACTCTCATGTTTAACATGGTTCTCTAATCTGTGTCCTAAATGTTATCGCATAAAATTCACTTATGGGATACTAAAAGTAGAAGTTCAAGTGTGATCTAAAGGTGTGACTAAGAGGGAGGCCATTATCACCTCACCATCCCTCTTTCACTTCAGACCAGCTCTCCTCTAGCTCAAGGGAGGTTTCCCTAAATTAAGATTGCTAGGACTTGGGGCAATGAAGCTCAAGATTGTGTGGCCAGGTGGGAAGTTCAAGTATTAAAAGATGGTTTTGGGTAGCTTTAGAGTATGAAAAAATGATCACAGAATTGAAGATCAATGTATTTTCATTAGGTAAATGGAGTCAATGTTGTGGCATCTTTAATGGAGCACAAACAACAAAGAAACTTAAGAGGATTGACCCTAGGAGGTGTACCCCTCACAACCCCTAGGTATGATCCTTTAGGACAACGAGTTAGTGGTATGTACCCTCATAACCCCTAATGGTGTCCTATGTTTACTTTGACTTCTAACACAAGATCAAATGAACTAGGTCAAACCCTAAGGGGATAAACAATTGTAACCCCTAGAACTAGTCTTGAATGCTTCAACAAGGTTTAAGATGAATGAATTAAAAGGGAAGGTGATAAACCTTCTTAATTTATCCTTAGGGTTTCTAACAAAATGAGTCAAGGATATAAGATAGCATGCAACTATTAACCATCTAATGGAGCATCCATAAAGGAATATATCATGAACCAACACTTAAACTTGAAATAAAACACTTACTACATAGGGGTTACACTTTATGCATGAAGAGCCAAGCTTCATAGATCATCCACCAAAACAAGAGAAACCACAAAATCATCCATTAGCACAATTCCTTATTCCTCCATGCAAAACACCAATCCAAATTAAAATGCTCCAATAGAATTTGGGGGAATTTCAAACCTCTTAAAGGTTGTGAACCTCCATTCATTGATGATCAAATGTGAGGAAATACACCTCTATTTATAGAGGAGGTGCTCAACTTCCCTCAAAATGAAATATTAAATTTTTAAGCTAAAATCCACTATTCTAGCCTATGGAGGGGTAAAAGGCCCTCTTATTCAATTAATTAATCTTAAATAATACAAAATTTGGACCTTTAGGCCACATGTCTGATAATAAAGGAGGAAGAAACCCCTAAGAATTTGACTGATCCAAGTTGGATATCGGTGGCCACTGTAGCACTTCAAGCTGGCTCAAAACAATTTTTAGCAATTTGGTAATTTACTATTTTGTGATTTTTACATAGGGCCATTTTGAGGGCCTAATTAATGAAGGTTTTTTAGGATCGAACTTCTCAATGATACCCAAAGGCTCTAATTGGGGCCCCCAAGGAAAATAAATCTCCTGCGTGATACCCGTTCCAGCAGGCTATCATGCACCCCAAGCAGGAGGTGTATACCCAAAGTTACAGGGAAGTTGATACAAACTACCAAAGCAGAAGGGGTCCACAAAGCCATTAGTTTTTTATCTTCCGAGGTTAGGATTTTTGGATTTTTCTTTATGATAAAGCTGACCTTTGTAGCTTCATTTGTAACATCTTGCTAGCATGAATGCAGTAAGCGGACATCTCTTCTCAGAGATAAGTATCACCATTCTATAGTCTTTCCCTCTGTATTTTTACGGTCTTTGTACATTTTAGCTCATTAATAGAAATTGTGTATCACTTTGTATCTATGTGTTTATGGTTGCATCTCACGATTACATTTATGTTATATTATTGGATGTCCAAGATATCTACAGTACATTGTTTATTATATCTCTACTCTCATTTAATGCCAAAAATCACGGATCCCGATGGTATCAGGGCAGGTTGCTCTTGGTCGTTTTCAGTGCATATGCAAATGAAAGTCAAGTATAGAAGGTTGGGTCTCGAGGCTTGTCTCTCTTGAGGACAATCTCTCTCTCACATGCCAAAGGAAACCCTCCATGGCGAGGAAGAAAAAAACAGTGACCGATTATATTAATGTATTTGCTTAGACAAGCTCTCACTTAGCGACGAGGAGGGACCAAATGATAGAGGAATTTTGCCCACGTAGCTGGCCTTAGGCAACAACATGCGTCTTCATCCAAATTGTAGCCCACTTTGGAGGCACCTCGTCTTTTCAAAGATTTTATGTATTAATTTTGATATTCTCATATTTGAGAATATAAAAATTAATTTTAAAAAAAAAAAAAATGGTTAAACCTGCTAGAGGTTATTTCTCTATTAATATTTTCCCAGAGCTGAGGGAAGATCACCTTCACTCCTTAAGGCTCTCCCCATGTCATGCCAAACATTGGTAGGAAACTTATTGGGAGAAGTTCCACGAGGAGAGGTCTTGGAGATATGGGGGCCCGAGAGCCACTTGGGGATTTTGTGGATCACGGTAAAGGAACAATATTACAGTAGCGAAAAGCTAAAGGGACTAGTGCATAAGATGGACCACACTTTAGGTAAGAGAGAGGGCCAAGCGGTTCCATGATTCACCAATACCTTCCATACATTTGTGCACCAAAGGTGGGTATTAAAGACTTGAGAGCGACATTTGGTTCTAAAATACCATGGGCTCTACACATATACGTGGGCGAAATATATTTTCTGGACATCTCGCCATTCAGTGATGCTCATGATATATTGTTAAAATTGGCGGAAATTTAAACTGAGAACAAGCGAGGAGTTAGTGCGCAAATCCCACGACAATAGTATGATAAAGGCGACCACAACAAATAGTCTCGAGAAGCCGGTGCAAACCATGAAAGGTCAGGAAGGCCAGAAGGATACTTGGGAAAATGGGTGTGATTTCCACAAAGCCCACGGCACAACAGGTAGATATTTACTCAGCGGTCGGTGGTGGCGAATCAAGATAAGAGCAGACCTTGATTGATCGATTGAGGAAAATACTAATAAAAGGCCGGATCATGACGTACTTGCTTGCTGGTGTAGCGGCCGTAATTCAATGAACCAGCGTGAATCCTGCGGAGAGCCTTTTTCATTGTCCGCGGATGTAGGTGAAGGGGACCTGTTTTATTGTTGATGATGGGAAGCTAGAACCTCATCTCGGTGCGATCAAGCGATTGTCGACAACACCACACATTAATACATACAACATGGGTGGCTTCACCGGGGCGAGATCTTTGTGTCAGTCAAGCGATTAATGAGTTATCATCACGACATCTAGCCCGCGCCGAGGATGAGGTATTGTAGCGTGTTTCCCCACGGATGGTTGCTTGATGTTCTCTTGGGCCATCCAGATATGTGCAAGTGCCATGTTATTTATGAGTCTACGACCCCATGAGTGTCATTATTACTGCAGGGGTAATCTCGGAATACCCGGAGGTAATTAGAGCTATTGTCCCCACCTAAATATGATGCAGGTAGTATGTACACAAAATTCCAGCTTCCTCGCGGTTTGTTCAGAGCACGAATAGAGCACCGTTCTGACCTCGGTCAAGGCACCTTCTCCAGCGAAAGGAAACCGGTCGACAAGATTGTATGAAATTAAAGATTCGATACGCACAGAAGCATCTCATGTATCCGGATTGGTTAAAGGTCCAACCCTTCCAAAGCCCTTAGGTTAAGTGACAGCCTTCAACAAGCTAAGCAGCACCACTTCTGTAAGGGCAAACAACTCAAATCGAGATGCAAATTCGGCAAACTTTCCCACCTCTCCCCGGGGCACTCAAAGCAATGGATGCTATTGCTTCCTGGGATGGAGGATTGATCGAGATTGGATATCTACATGACCACACACATTTTTCGGTGGCTCCAAAGAATGGATTTTTCTAACGGTTTGGAAATTTATATTTTTAGTAGTTTTTAATTTCTTGGGCCATTTTGAGGACCTAAAAAAAAATCGTGATTGGGAACCTCAATGATATCCAAAATATCTTATTGATCCCCCAAAATTAATATCCTCGACGATACATTTCCAGCGAGCTATCGTGCACCTAGGCGGAGATGGTATGCCAAAGTTATGCCTACAGGAAGTTGATACACCAAACTACCCAAAGCGGGGTCCACAAAAATGTTGGCTTTTCATCTCACGGGAGGTTAGGGTTTTGGATTATCTTTTATGATAAAAGGCTAACACTGGGCCATCATTTTTAAAGGATCTTCCTATATGCAGATGAAGCATTCATCACATCTCTTCTCGAGGAGATAAATTCGTTGTCATTCTAGCAAAACTCGTTTTCCAGTAGAACACGGTTTATTATTTCCCTTTATTTAATAGAAACCATTTTTTACTGTATATTTGTTATTATGATTTAAGCATATTTTGATAATAATCTGTATTCATTTCATTGTAATCATAAAATATGGATTAGTGGTAACAGAGCGGTCTGCTCTTGATGTTTGATTACATGTCTGACGAGTCGAGTGATTATAGCAAGTTGGGTCTGAGCTTGTATATAGCGAGGACAATGGATTCTCACGCACCCAAGAAACCCTCAACAGGAGAAAGTGCCATTAATCTGATATTGCTTAGGTGAAGCTCTCCGCGTGGCGAGGAATGAAATGATGATTTTTGCCACACATCCAGCTGGCATGCCCTGATAACAACATTGCATCTTCATTAACTGGCCACTTTGGAGGCACCTTGCTTTTCAAAGTGCAGGTTAATTTTGATATTCTCTCATATTTGAAGGACAAGGTCAAGATTATACATTCCACAGAAAAATGGATTGAAACACAGCACAAGTTATTTCTCACATTCCATAATTTCAGCCCGGAAAGAATCCTTCCGCACTCCTTAAGGCTCTCCCCATGTCAAACATTTGGTGGGAAACTTATTGGGAAACAGGTTCTAAAGGAATCCCGGAATATATGAGAGTCGAACCCGCCAGGATTTTTGTGGATCACGGTAAGGAAGAATAATGTACCTTTTTGTCAACTATGAGGGACGGTGATTACATGAGATGGACCACTAGCTACTTGTTGATGAGAGAAATTAACACAGTTATGGATTCTCAATACCTTCCATACATTGCGCACCAATTTGGGTATCAAAGAGACTTCGGCGGATTAAATGCCGTGAGGCTATACGGATACATCAAAGGCGAAATGGATTTCTGGACATCTCATCACTTCGGTGATACTCATTGATATGCCTATTAAAATTGAAGCGAGAATTTAAAGCATAAAATTAAGCGAAGGGTTTAGATGCGCAAATCACTGGCCGAAATTATGAGCGGCCCTAACAAAGCGTCTCCGGCGGGTCAAGCCACAGAAGAAGGTCGGAAAGCAGAAGGACGCAGAAAGGCCAGTGCGATTTCCACAAAGCCTAGCACAACAACTTTGATGAATTGTTGCTCAAAGCAGTCATTTGGTAGAGGTGAGATCAAAGAGACAAGGAGTTGAACCTTGGATTGGATTTAGAGAATACTAATAGAGACAAATCATTGACCCGCAGTTGCTATTGGCCCGTAGGCGCGAGTTCGGCAGGAAGAACCAAGATCCCTAAGGGGACCATAGCCGCCATTCACGGATGTGCGGGTGAAGAGGGACCATTTGCATTTTATTGCAATGATAGTAGAGCTGAAGACTCATTATTGTGAGGTTGTCAAACGGTTAGATTAGCCGGCGAAAAGACTTTACCACACATTAGCCATACAACGTGTTGGCTTAAATGGAGACGAGATCTTTGTATCAGTCAGCAGTTGTCAATTGTCATGTATCCAGCCCTTCAAGGGATGAGGTATTATGTGATGTTTCCCCACCGGATGGATTATGTGATGATGTTCTCTTGGGCCATCCATGTATGTGGAAACGCCATGCATGTTGTTTATGAGTCTAAACCCTATAGTGTCATTATTGCTGGGGAGGTCGGCATCTCTGGGATGCAGGAGAGGTAATTCCGATATGTCCACTAAATAGTGTAAAGGTAGTATCTCATACACAGGGTTAAGCCTTCCGCAGTCCCCATTCCAGAGCATGAACAAAGAGCACCATTTGCATTTCAGTCCAAGCACAGCTACCAGCGAGCAATAATACCGACAAGATTATATGAAGTGCTTGAGTTTCGCTACGCACGGGCATCATGTATCAGTTAGTAAAAGGTCCAACCCTTCAAGCCATGGGTTCATGACAACCTTCAACAAACTAAACTTAGCGCAGCTTCTCAACAAGGAAAACAACTCATCAAGATGCAAATTCAGTAAACACTTTCCCCTATCCCCAAGCACTCAGCATAATGGATAGCAGTAGCTACCTAAGGATAAGAGGATTGATCCCGGGTGGATATCTGGCCCACCTTTTTCCAGTTGGCTCAAAATAGTTTTACGACAATTTTGGTAATTTACTATTTTCAGTAGTTTTAAGCCCATTGGGAGGCAAATCCAAGGGATTTTGAGTCCGGAGCTTCTCAGTAGGTGAAGGCTCTAATTGAGCTAAAATTAATCTCCTCGTATTTTGCTCCAGCGAGATATACATTACCCCGAGCGGAGATCATTATGCTAGGGTCCGCTTTAGTTGTTACATGGCTCACCCAAAGCAGAGTCCACAAAGTACATTGGTGTTTCATTTTCCGAGGTTATGGTTTTGGATTATCTTTATGATAAAGACCTTTGGAGCCCTGCATTTGAAGCAATCTGCTACCGAAGATGGCTCAATATCTCTTCTTAGGAGATGAAAGTGCGTCATCGTTCTAGCAAAGCGTGTTTTCTGTGCCGTTTCGGTAGTATTTCCTTATTGAATGAGAATAATTTTACTATATATTTTATTTTGTGGCATATTTTGATAATAATACGTATTCATTTCATTATGCTCATAAAATCGTGATAAGTGGTATCAGAGCAACATTTGCTCTTGATGGATTTCAGTGCAATATCCCGATGAGGTTCGAGATATAGTTGCAATAGTAGCTTGAATTCAATGGATAGACCAAGCGGTCAGCAGAGAGCGTCTTTTCCTCCACCGGATGTGGGTGAAGGGACTAGCATTTTATTACATTTTATAGAGGAAGCGGAAGAACCCTCATCTGTTGACCGTCAAATGATTTAGGATTGTCGACAACACACACCCAAAACCATACAACGTAGATTGGCCATGGGGACGAGATCTTAGTATCAGCGACAATGTCGATTATCTGACATTCAGCCTTCAAGGATGAGGTATTATGCTGATGTTGCCCATTTAGGATATACATGATGTTCTCTTAGGCCGACCATATATGTAGAGCACCATGTTATCTATGAGTCTGACCATTAGTGTCATTATTACCGAAGTCATCTCTAGAGGATACTTTAGAGGAGTAGTTCAACTATTGTCCCACTATGACAATCACATGGAGTAGTATCTCATACTACAAAGGTCATCTTCTTCTGATACATTCAAGGTGAGCGAAGGATACTACAACCACTCACAGCCTGACCCAAACACCTTCTATCAGCGAGGCCGGGTCCGACAAGATTGCGACAAAGCGCCAAATATTCCTTCTACACCGGTCATTTCATGCTTTGGTAGGTTGGGCGTTCAACCCTGCCAGCAATAGGTTTTTGACAACCTTCCACAAATCAAGCAACACAACTTCTCCAACAAAACAAGCAACTCCTGAGATCTGAGGAATTCAATGGCAGCACTGCCCTCTCCCACGGAGACTCAATGCAATGCAGGGACATTGCTCACAGGAGGGAGGATTGATCAAGTGGATATCGGTGGCCACAAACATTTTCCAGTTGTCCAAGCAATTTTCTAGCAATTTTGGTAATTTACTATTTTAGCAATTTTTTAACTTCCAAGGCCATTTAGAGGGCCCGAATGAAGGTTTTTAGGATCAAGCTATAATGATGAGTGAGCTTTGAGTTAGACTAAATTGGATCTCCTCGATGATACCTTTCCTAAAAAGCTGGTATGCCCCAAGCCCAGAGAGATAGTATGCCAAAGTTACTCCCCCGGAAGTTGATTACCAAACTACCCAAAACAGGGTCCGCAAAATTGTTGCATTTTCATCTTACAGGTTACGGTTTTGGATTTTCATTATGATAAAAGGCCTTTGGAGCCTCATTGTAAGATCATATTCTTGGGTACAAGTAAGCGAACATCTCTTCTAGAGATAAGCTTCCACCATTCTAAGCGAGTCTTTCACTCTGTACCTTCTGATCTTTGTACATTTTCCTCATTATTAAATGTATTACTTTATCTCTGTGACTATGGTTGCATCTATGATACATTTTGTTATATTATTGGATATCTGATTTCTTTGTACATTACTTTATTATATCTTAGCTCTCATTTCGTCTTGAAATGGTCACGGATCGGTGACCCATTCCATAAATGAAGGGGGAAATGGAGTGTTGGTGTGGCATCTAGCCTCCAAAGGCCCTTCAAGGTGCATAGATACTTCATTCATCCTTCAACTAGTCAATAAAAGCTTTGAAATGGGCATAAACACCCAAAAGGGTATGATCTTCTCTTCAAGGAAATACCTCAGCCCTCAAAGGCTCTCCATTAGTCGCAGAACAAACCCCTTCAGATCTTCAAATTCCTTTCAAGTGTGGACTGTGGGGAATCAATGGTCAAAACATCATCAAAAGCATGACCTCATCAAATCATACATGGGTTGGCTCCACATTTATCTTTAAATCTTTAGGTCAATTTAATGGCCTAATGAGGTCGGCCCAATAAGATTTACTCCATTGCCATACACATATATTGTAGTGACCCCACTACCTTACCCATAAACAAATTTATGATACCATGAACTAAATGCACATCTACAACATTTCTAAAATATGAATACAACAACTTATACTTATTCACAACATATATTCGCTTAAAAATCAGAGTTCATACTGTGATAAAACCATTAATAAAATTGTGAAACAAGAGATAAAAGCCTTATCTTGAACAACATAAAGGAGCCATTGATTGCAAGATGAGGTGTTCCCCAATGCGTGGAATTTGTTGCATCCTCAACTGATGCAAATCACCCTTGAGTTGGGCTAGGTTACAAAGAGGGTGTCTTTTCCGCATTAATTCCTCCCACAACAAACTAGTTTTCTAATAGCTATCCCAATCCTCCAACTATCTCTTCCTCTCAACCTGTGAAACCCAAGGAATTGGGATCACCCATCATTGCACACATGAGTCCATAGGCCAACCTCTCCGAGGGGCTCCAAAGCAAGGGTTGGCTAGGAGTCTACAATCACGGGGACTCTAAAGGATACTAGTTGGCTAAAAACTAACAAGCGATTCACTACTCCGAGAAAATCCTCTCTCACAAAGTAATCCCTCCTTAAAGGCCCTAGCAGGTTTGTTTCTTCAAGCAACAGTTCAACAAGCTGCCCACAATACCTGCTATGATTGCCTTCAAGCTCAATTGTTCTCCATAGCCCCCATGCTCTCATACCTATGGGATGCGACTTTTCCCACCAACCCCACTTACATGTTTTTAATGATTGAGTTGTCATAAAACACACTCAAAGGAGGGTAGAAGGTTCACTCAAGTAATAATAATTTTAGGAAGGTGGGTTGGAATTAATACCCATGAATAATCCCCCCCACCCTTGGACCCTTCTCTTAGACATTTTTAGACATTCCCTCTCTTGTAGAAACTTAGCCCCCAATTACTCTATTTGAGTCCACCACAGCTAGTGTCACATTTATTTTTATTATTTCAACATACAATGTTTACATATTACATAATTTGGGCCAGCGGCCATACATGCATTGTATTTAATTACACATTGCTAAAACAAGGATTATAAATGGGGATGTGTGTGTGTGTATCACATTTATACTATATTAAAGTTATGGCAGCACCCCTCTATGTTAAACTCTGTAATAATGTATTGCGCGGGTTATGTTTCCTGTGTACAGATACTCTCTCTAGACCTATAGCATCCAATTTTTTGCTTGTCGTTTCTTTCGTCCAACTCTATTTGTTTGTGATCCTCATGCCCTTTGTACTTTGGGCAGGTCTGAAATCAGTTTCGTAGACTTGATTTGCTTATGTTTTTATCATCAAACATTCATTGTTGTTCCTTAAGCACCAATCTTCTTCCCTATTCATCCAATTCGGGGGGAGTGTTTAGGCATCCGTTTGGAGAGAAACCTCACAGTGTCAAGATCCTGGAGGAAGTTGTTCTACTTATTTGTGACAAGCAGCATATATAGAGATTCCATTGGTATATATTATGGTCTGCACTATCCATTTTGCAATCAAACAGTCACCCAAATGCTGGTCAAGTTCTTGGCCCTTCAATTTCAGCAGTGATATCCTTACTGGCAAGGTTCCAGAATCTCTATGTAAGGGAAAAGTTCACCAAATATTGTTCTCCTTTAGCACAAACCTGATTCTCAATCAATTTTCATCTTCGAAATTCAAGACATCACCCTTCCATTCAGATTTTCTCCATTGAATACAGAAACTACACTCTGAGAACGATCCATAGAGTTCACAAGGTCTGGTACAAGCTTGTCAAGCATGTATATGGGCTCATCCTGAACAATACACCTATTTGAATCGTGCTCCACCAACTTCTACTTGGCATTGCCAACTACCTTTGAAATAATTTCACGGGTGTTTACTCCACAAATGAGACTTTCGTTTCATTGGTTCTCTTTCAGTAGGAGTTCCAATTACTCTTTGAAATCTTCATGGAATCAGAATTTTGTCAAACACATGAGCATGCACACCCTTTCTATGCAAATGCAAAATCATCCTCCTACAGTAATCCAGTGTATCTTCTCTTTAGCTCTTCCAATTCTTTCTCAAACGAAACTTTGATTTGTGTGTTCTCTTCTTCATGGAGCTTTCTAATTCACTCTTGTTCTTCTGTATCCTCAGCATCATGTGGCACAGAGGGTCAAGAACATTTATTTGCAAAGACCTTGACTGTGCAGATATGTGAACTTGTGCATTGTTAGATGTGACCTGCATGGATAGATATCCTTCCTACAACAAAACTTTATGTTTCCTCCAACAACAAATTTTCATAATATACTCATGCAATCCCTTATAGACGTAGTGGATAACAACTGGCAAAAACCTACTTTCGGGGACATGTTCTCTCCTAAAAAGAGTGCACAAGAACCTCAGAATCTCAGCATCTCGCAGACCAATGCCTTATTTCTCTATGCTTGATCAACATGTGGAATAGGGACACATCCAAGTACAAATGCTTGTACCCCGACATCCCCATGGCTATTGATCTGAAAATGAATGCAGGTACCCTTGGCTTTCCTTGTTCGGGCTCAACATATTCTAAATGCTCAAAACAGTCCCTTGAAACCTGAAATATTTTCATATTTCCTCCCAATAGTTGGCTCCCAACAGATATGAGCATGTGATATGCATCGAATATCAAATCCAATCAGCCTTCCATGTGGTAAAATAATGTTGTTTTAAGATCTGTGAGTGTGTTCTGCCCAACAAAAATGGTTGATACCCTAAAAAACGAAAATCTACAGGGGACTTTATTCCAAGAACCATACCACAAGTCTTCTGTGTATTGATTTGCTGACCTAAAGGAATTACATCACCAAGAACATCATCATTCGTTGTTGGTTCATGTTCAACCTCAACCTCCTGCAGAACAACCATGATATCACCATTATCGTCTTCATCCTCCATTTCCTTGTCATTCAGATCAACACTAGCCGAGCTTTTCAATCCTGACGTGGAAGAGAAAAGCATTGCTTCTGGTTTTCTTTCAGTATAAAATCTGAACACTGCATTAGTGTAATCCCTCTCCTGAACTATCCCTACTTCAAGGTCAGGAGTCTCCTCACATGTCTTAGATCTGAAATAATTGTCTACAATCCACCACCGGAGAAAACTGTTACAGCAATTATCAAAACACATAATGTCCTCAAACTCCATTCCACCATAGTGCAAATCAATTTTTGCATCTCCAGGGTCTCCTCACCCTTTTTATTCGTCATTTTAAATTCTGGTTGATTCCTGAAATTATTTAAACTTATGGAAGGTTGGGTGGACCTTTGTGTTTGCATTTCAAGCCTGTTTCTAGAAGAATTTGACTCACAAACCTGAACTTTCCCTATAATCTGCTTACAATCACCATTGAAAGGCCAGCACAAAGTACCGTTACCATTCCTCTTTGAATATGGTTTAAAGCTGATATTATTCTGATTGGGGCTATCATGCTTGCTCCCTGGCCAACCAGACTTGTTGGATTCTGCCCTTTCAGCCTTGGAATTTGCTCCAACCCCACTCCATCAACGTTGTTATAAGCATGCTGCATTGAAATCCTTCATATGGGTGCTCGAACTTGAGCTCATATCATTATCAAAATCTAGTTGTGCCACTGGTCAATGTGGAGACAAAACCAAGTTATGTTGGTTTCTCCTCTTTATTTCCTGTCTTATACAATGCTGAATAAGCTAATGAATCATGTTTAATGAATATGTACTAGGAAAATAGTTATGCCTTCTCCTTTGCCCATATTTGTGCTTTTTGAGTTATTTTACCAGCCTAACTAGGTTTTGGTGCTCACGATTCAAAAGATCATTCCTGTGGATGAATCATGTTAAAACCCCTTGCTAGTCGACTCCAAAATAGTTATGCCTTCTCCTTTGCCCATATTTGTGCTTTTTGAGTTATTTTACCAGCCTAACTAGGTTTTGGTGCTCACGATTCAAAAGATCATTCCTGTGGATGAATCATGTTAAAACCCCTTGCTAGTCGACTCCCCTTTTGAATTTCCTCCAAATTAAAATTCAAAATCTTATTCATGTTTGAAATCAATAGTATAGATTGATTCCATGCACCATTTTTCTTTGTTATAAATCTAGTATGAGCTTCATTTGTTAAGTAGGTTGTCATCGGATGACAAACAAGGACTTTTACCTTAGGAAATATTGAAGGCATCTCCCATCTGGCCCAAGAACTAACTCGAAGCTCTAAAGTGACGCAAGAAGATGCATCCTACACACTATGCCCTGGCTTTTGACCACTCTGTGAGAGACAAGGGACAAGAGTTCTAACAAGAATCCCCATGGAAATTTTTCCAAGAAATCAAGTGTTGAAATGGTCAACATCCCAGCAAGAATCCCCAAGGTGAATTTTCTAAAAAATCAGAGTGTTGAAAACAAACACAATGGTGATTGAAACCAAAGAAGAGGGAAAGTTGAAAAAGGAGGTCATCCCAAATCTCGA
>SNQJ01S0211521.1:30271-45915 GCA_010110895.2 Picea sitchensis | reverse complement strand
TATTATGTTACTTTTATTGATGATGCAACTAGAAAAACTTGGGTTTATTGCATTCAACAAAAATCTGATGTTTTTGATACTTTTAAGAAATGGAAAGATTTAATTGAGAATGAGGCAGGAAAAAGTTTGAAGTGTCTCAGATTAGATAATGGGGGTGAATATTGTAGCAAGGAGTTTGATGATTATTGTTCATACCATGGGATTCGTAGAGAGAAGACAGTTCCAAGAACACCACAAGAAAATGGTTTGTCAGAAAAGATGAACAGGACAATCATGGAGCATGCAAGGAATATGAGATTGCATGTCGGTTTTCCCTTACAGTTATGGGAAGATGTTGTAGATACTGTTGTTTACTTAATAAACATAGGAACTTCAAGATCTTTGGATGGTAGAATTCCAGAGGAGGAATGGACAGGGAAAATGGTAAACTATTATTTTTTGAAAACTTTCGGTTGTGAAACATTTGTCCATATTGATAAAGAAAATAGAACAAAGCTTGAGTCTAAATCCAAAAAGTGTAACTTTATTGGATACAATGTTAATGATTTTGGTTATCGATTATGGGATTATGAAAATAAAAAAATCATTAGGAGTAGAGATGTCATATTCAATGAGAAGGTCATGTACAAAGATCAGTTGCAAGGAAAGAAATAGGAAGAAGAAAAATAAGAATATACAGTGCTTGATGAGATCATTGAAAAAGAAATTCCAAAGGAACAAATCAAAATGTACAACAACAGGAGCAGTAGGTACCTCAAACACCTGCAAGTGTTGTTAGAAGATTTACCATGTTAATCATACCCCTTGAATGATACTCTCCTTCATTGTATTATTTATTGTTGACTGATTCTGGTGAACCAAAATGTTATGAAGAGGTAATGCAGGTAGACACCAAAATGAAGTGGGAGCAAGGAATGAAAGAGGAAATGGATTCATTGGCAAATAAATAGACTTGGGACTTGGTTCAATTGCCTGCGGAAAAAAGAGAATCGCAGAATAAATGGGTTTACAAGTTGAAGGAAGAAGATGGAAGAGAAAAGCGGTACAAGGCTAGAATTGTTGTAAAGGGGTTTGCACAAAAGAAAGGTATAGTATTTGATGAAATATTTTCTTCTGTTGTTAAAATGACTTCAATTATGGCTATTTTAAGTCTTGTGGTAGTAAAAGATTTGCATCTTGAATAGTTAGATGTAAAACCAACTTTTCTCCATGGGGATTTGGAGGAAGAGATTTATATGCAGCAACCATATGGGTATGAGGTCAAAGGGAAGGATAATTTGGTTACCAAGTTGAATAAGATCTGATATGTCCTAAAGAAAGATCCAAGGCAATGGTATTTGATTTTGATAGGTTTATGACAGAACATGGTTATAGTAGATGTCATTATGATCACTATGTTTATTTTAAAAGGCTAGAAAATGGAAGCTATATTATCTTGCTATTGTATGTAGTTGACATGCTTGTTGCAGGGTCTAATATGCAAGATATAAATATGCTCAAGAATAAAATGTCCAATTCATTTGCGATGAAGGATTTGGGTGATGCAAAGAAAATCCTTGGCATGAGAATACCAAGAGACAGAAAAAATCGCAAATTGACATTGTCTCAGGGTGACTACACAGAGAAGGTGTTGGAGAGGTTTAGAACGCAGAATGCAAAACCAGTTAGTACACCTTTGGCCAACCATTTCAAATTAAATAAGGAAATCTATCCCAAGACACAAGAGGAGATAGAATACATGTCCAGGGGCCCTTATTCATTAGCAGTTGGCATCTTGATATGTGCAATGGTTTGCACAAGACAAGATATTTCACATGCAGTGGGAGTTGTGAGCAGGTATATGAACAATCCAGGTAAGGAACACTGGGAGGCAGTAAAGTGGATTCTCAGGTATTTGAGAGGTATTTCTACTCATGCATTATGTTTTGGAGGTTCAAACACTTTTATACAGGGATATGTTGATTCAGATATGGCAGGTGATAAAGATAGTAGGAGGAGAACCACATGGTATGTTTTTACTATAGGTGGAACAACAATAATTGGGATTTCAAAACTGCAAAATTACAACTCTGAATAACTAGAGAAGATGACCACAAGTCTAAAAATTCAAATAGAAGTAAACAAAAGAATTGAAGAAATACTTATAAGTCAGTTAGAAGAAAAGGAGAAAATGATTGGAAGTTGGAAGAAAAAATAGTCTCTTTAAGGAAAGATCTTTAGAAGAAATATTTGTAGCAGAAGAACAACATAATAATAGATCGAATAGTCATCATTCAAATACCATCCTATGACAGATCTAGACTAGGATACAATCAAGTACAAAATGAAAAAGGATTGAGCTCCAAGACAACAAAACATGAAGCACGAAAAAACAGCTTTGTAGAGATTGTCAAAGATTTTTTCAATAAGGAAGAATGCATGCCCCCAAAGAATAACATTCCAGAAATAAATAAGACTCAATAAACTGAATTTAGGAGTGCATCACAAATAAGATGATCTTCTCCTAGGTATCAAAGGTTATTTTATGATCATTGTTTTAATTGTGCTAATTTTGGAAATAAATTTGTAAACTGTCGATCCTATGCCAAGAACCAAAGAAACTCTGCAAGGTACTTAAATAATAGTTATCCCATAAAAATGTATGAAACATACAATAAAAATCAAAACAATTTTGGTTAATTGAGAAATGAAGTAGAATGCTACAAATGCAATAATTTTGGACACATAGCGAGGAATTGTAGATTGACTATTCCACCAAGGGAATCAAAGGAGAGCATTAACAGTCAGATATTGGAACCACAAGAGATATGGAAAAGAAAGAAGAATCAATGCTCACTTTCTCTACAAGCCCAACACATGAAAACTGATTGGCATGTTGACAATGGTTGTTCAAAGCATATGACAGGTGGCAAGAACATGCTTCTAACTCTGATCTGAAATTGATCTTTAAAAGACTTGGTTAAGTTTTAAGCATGTGTTCAATTACCATTCAAAAACTTAAATGAGGAAGGATATTTTAATGAAATAATTTTGTAGGCATCTTAAACACATCTTAAACAATACAGAACAAAAAATAGACATAAGGAACAACAAACCATAACACCAAGCTTGATAACGAAGTTCGGAAAGGTTTCCTACGTCTCTAGGCCTTTGTCTCAGTGGGGGAGGATTTCTTATTAATTTCTTCAAATGCTGAAAATATACATCAAAATTGCATCAAGTGGATTTTATACTAGTCTCACTCTTTTTTGCTCGACCTCAGAAATCCAATGCAATCGATGACACTGAAAAAGGCTAACTCTAACTCCCACAAATGGCCTCCAAAGTTCCTTTAGCACGCTGATGTTCCCTGCATAATTCACACTATTTTGCACTATGTAACATAAGTCAACCCTTAGCAGTAGTGGTAAAAGTTTTGGATTAAGAAGGATGAGGTGGGGCCCAACCTCCCACCTTTTTGGCATAAAATAGGGCCAAAATATATGGTAGCAACTTTTAAATAAACCTTATTATAAGGTTTCTGATCCACTTTTTACCATAAATTCGCGGCATATATTATAAAGCGCCCACAATATAGTGATATGGCATGTAATTATGCCAAAGGAATCTTAGGGATAGGTTAACCTATCAACTGTTTGACAGGTTTTCTAAAACCATCCTTCGAAACCACCTTATTCCCATGCTCCCATCAATGCTCTTACCGAATATTTTTAGTCTCCATCTCCATTAATGCTCTGACACATATTTAATGGTTGCATTAATGTTTACATTTACAGGTATGCATACTCGTTGCAAAAATTGACCCGTTTGTGAATCGCTTACATTCTAACCCAACGGAAACTAGAACTTCGAAGCTGCCATGAATAGAGACATTCTAACCCACCTGGAATGAAACTGTAGTAAGCTAAGTCATTTCAAGCACCAAGACTTGGAGGAGGCGCATAGTGTAGTGATGAACCCTTCCGCAGGCTGGTAACTCCAGTGGAAGAGTAAAAACTACACATAAATCAAGAAAAAACTGCAAGAATCACCATCATAAGGATTTATAGAAGATTGCGTGGATGCCAAAAAGTAGCTCGATATTAGGAATACCATATTAGAGTTCAAGATGCAAAGGTAATCAATTATAATTTAAGTTCTATATATTGAATTTAAGTTTCACATTGGTATATTTCAAAATTAATTAAAAATTTATTTTAATTTACTTTTTCTTATTTAGATGAACATAGATTTAAGATATTATAAAGTAATATATAATTGTGATTATATATATAAAGATTTTGGATATTATAAAGTAATATAAAATTTTGATTATATATATAGTTTATATAGAGAAAAATATTTTATATATTTGTTATTGAAAATTGGTATTAAATTTTGGATATTATAAAAGAATATGATTTGGGATAATATATATTATATAGAAAAATATTTTGTATTTTTTTTAAATGTTAAAGATTGGTATTTTGTGAAAAATATCATTTATTGATTAATTTTAACTAAAACAAAAAATGTAAAGTAAATGTTATTTCCATTTCTTGCAAATTTTGTTCATCATGTTTTTCACACATTTTACTTTTCATAAACTTAGGGTTTTTGGCCACTCTTTGTAATTAATGAGAATTTTTAAGCTTAGGGTTGTATCCCACTCTTTGTAATTAAGGATAATTTTTATCTTCTCAAAAGTTCAAGATTGAACTGCTACTACAAGCCAAGATTGGATAGAAGGAACACACTTTAAGTTTCCCAAAATGGAAGTGATTTATAAGAGTTCATAGTAAGTTGAAAAGAGTAAGGTGAGGCTCTTCCATTCTCCCCTTATGTTCAATTGTGAAATCCCAAATAGTAGTGTCTTTCTAACACTTCCACCTATGCATGTATCCAATTCTTATACCAGAAAGGAAAGATGGCAGTTTTTTTTTTTAATTTGCTACATACTCTGAAGGGAAAACTCAAGAGCAATTAAATATCTTTAAATATTTATTTCTACTTAATTTGCTTTGGAATAAAATATCTTTATTTCCAAATTTTTAATTTTCTTAAGAATTAAATATTATTTCTTTATTTTCAAATTTGTAAATTGTTCTTGAATTAAACAACTTTGTTTACATTTTTATAACTTATTTTGTCTTGGAATTAAAGATCTTCATTCTTAGATTTGTAAGTTGTGGTGGACTCAAATATTTTTATTTCAAAATTTATAAATTGTATTCAAATAAAATAATATGTTTTTTTCTTTTTCATATTTGTAATTTGTCTTGGTATTATATATATTTAATTTAAAAATTTTAAATTTTCCTTTAAATTAGAGATGTAATATTTGTAATTTGTCTTGAAATTGAATATCTTTATTTTAAAATTTATCTTAGAATTAAATATTTTTATATTTAATTAAATTTATTTTATTAAGGTGTAATTTAAAAGTTTTACATTTTTTACTCACTATCACCATAATCTATAAAATCGATTGATGGTATTAATATATCCATGTTTATATATATATTTTAGTTAATAAAAAAAATGATAATTAAGAAACATTTCTTTTAAAGTTTTTTTAATATAGAAATAAATGTTTTGAGTTAACTAAGTATTTTCTTACTTTTCATAAGATTCAATAATCCAAAATTGATTTCTTCATCATCAAATCCAAATATTATTGTTAAATTGTTTATTCATTACAAATCCAAATATTATTGTTAAATTGTTTATTCATTACACTAAGTATAAGCTTTTCATCAATTTGAGAGTTATTGTCATAAGTCCTCATCAAAATAGTGAACAACTTCAAATATGATCATTCTAATTATATTATCTTTATGATTTCAATTAACAACATTAATATGAAAACTTCTCTCAAATGGCATTATCTAACTGTTCTATGAAATGGTTTTTATTTTTTGTTATTCAAAATTCATTTCTGATTTTTTGTTTTTCAAAATCCATTTTTGAATGCAGAAATGGATTCAGCATGTTCAAAAACACCTAGAACACTCGGATTATACATAAATAATCACTCAAATCTACGAATCTAAAAAATCATCATTTCGTAAAACGTTTAAGCTAAAACCCCTTAAATTACTTCGACATTTCCATTCTCCCACTTAAAAAATATGCTAATATATAATATAGTTCATTTTTATCATTTAACAACCATATATATAGCATCGTGTCATCAACTATGAAATGGGAACATATTATATGGTTATAAAAACCATATATATTACAATATTGTGTGGCCTTTAAACTTTGATTTGACACGATTGATGGAAGAATCACATGATATGTTCTCTATAAAATATTATATAGAGTGCCTATATTTCAAATGGGTCAGACTTTAGTTGACACGTTGCCATATAATATGGCATAAACTTTGTAATATGGGTTTTATTTATTTTTTAAACAAACCATATCATATCTTAAACCAATCCACTTTAATGTTTTAAAGTATTCCATATGGGTGATTCGAATCTTTTGCTTAAGTTATGGTTTGGTGGGTTTATAATAGGATAACATATCAAAATTACATTCAACCACGTTATTTTTAATCATATGGTATCATCTGTTACATGTCATGTTGTCATTGATTTTTTTATTTTGATTTTTGTTGGAGAAAATGAAAATTTTCAACTGCCATAATATTTTCATATGAATTTGGATTTTTGTTTTGTTTGTGTGTTGAAAATCTTGTGACGAGCACTTTACGATCATGTCATTTTATTTAACATTTGAAAACTTTTATTTTTTAAGCCTTTCAAGATCCATTTGGATCAAACTTTGAAGAAAGAAAGAGATGCATTAGTTTCATTTGGCAATAATAATTCAACTAAAATTATATGTAGAGGCACAATTAAGCTTGGAAGCAAAGATGCCATGGAAGAATGTTGGCTCTCAACCAAGTTTTGAGGAATACTTAGTCATAGTTGACCGTTTGGTACTTCGACTGCCTGTCGAAGCGAAGATCACAGGATGTCGCCACCTTTTGTGGAACCTTTTTGGGTTTTTTGGGAATATTGTAACGAGAAAGGGATGTCGACCCTTGTTTAGGCCTTTTTCTATGTATAAATAGAGGTCTAGGCCATGTAAGAAAAGGGATCCCTGTCTAGTCGATGGCTTAGTGCATAAGTTGGATCTATGTGATCAGAAGTCTGTGTGACTGTAAGAGCTCTGTGCATGCTGTAATAAGTGTTGAGTTCCAGAGTGTGAGAAGACTTAGTGCCTGGATCCACCCAAGGAAAGAGGATATAGTGAGCTACGCAGATCTCTTGTCTTATGTGGGGTAGGATATTGGAGGCTTAGTGTTGTAATTGCTTGACCAAGATAATATAAATAAGACTTTGTGGACATAGCCCCAGGGTGGGGGTGAACCACGGTAACTCTATGTACTATGTTGATGTGTTTGTCTCTCTCTTGCTAAGTGATCTGATATGTTTAGATAGATCTATTGATACTTTGTGCTTATGAGATATGAATGCATGTTAGATATGATACATAAGATGTTAAGTGCTTAATATATTGAGTATAACCTGATTATCATTGCTAAGTGCTAGATCTGAGTAATTATTGAGGTGCTCTGTGCTTTCTGCGAAGTGTATTAATGAATGTATGTTAGGAAATAACTAATCCTAAGTGCGTTGTAAGCAAGATAATCACATATCTGAGTCCCATCTAAGGTTGCATACACCTGAGTCCTGCAACCACCCCTACCTCTACCTCGGGTGAGACTTCGTCTGCTTCACGGGTGTTGCCGAAAGGGTCAGTAGTTAGGGCTTTGTTGGTGCACTCTTGAGCGTTGAACCCTGGGTCTGCCCCTGTGCCAACAAATGGTTCTATTGCCGGGACCTGGAATTGTGATTGTTGGGAACTGAAGAAGAATAATCTTTGTGTGACATAAGCTCTGTGCATAGATCTGTTGCCCTAGTGTGCAGTGTTTTGTTTGACCTGTGAAGCTTTCTTCCAAGAAAGAAAGGTCAGATATGAAGAAGAGAGGTCAAATCTGAAGAAAAAGAGGTCATATCTGCAAGAAAAAGGTCAAATCTATAAGATCTGTGCTTTGATAAAGGTAAGAATAGTTAAAAGTCTTAGATCTGGAAGCTTTGTGCTCTGTAGAAGTAAGATAAGTGAAAGTTTTTGTTTCTAAAGCATGGATCTCGGTATGTTTGATAGATTTTGTCCTACCTTCAAAACTAGGGCATTAATAGATGAAAGAAAGTTTGATATGAATAGATCTTATAAGTATAGTGATATATATGTTATACCTATGCATAGAAATAATTTTTGGACTAACCAATGGATGTAGGATCCTAGAAAGAAATTTTTCCAGGCTAACCATTATGATCCTAGCACACAGTACATGAAAAGTTGGGGATCATTGAAGAGAAAGAGAGGATTAACTCTTTGTTACAATTGTAGAAAGCCCGAACATCTTGCTAAGGAATGCTCTGGGAGAAGACCCAGTTGTCTTTGTTGTAAGGATATGGACCATGAAGTATTGGATTTCCCTAGAGTGATCGTTAGACTTGAAAAGATTAATATAGAGCAAGCAGGAGATCAAGAGACCAAGATTATAGCAGAAACCCAAAAAGAATCAGAAAATATATTGCTACATATGAGAGATACCTTTAATGACCACCGACGTGTTAGGCTATCAGAGATCTTCAAGAAGAAAGAACAGATCGAAGTGAGAATAGGAGACTTCGAAATTGACTATGTTTTGGATGAAGAAACATAGGTGAACATTATGATAGAAGGAACCTGAAAAGCTATAGGAAGACCTGACATGACCCCTTCATTAGGAGGAATAGGTTTATTTAGAGGAAAGTTGGTAAACCTATGTGGAAAGCTCACTCAGATATCTATGAATGCTCATGGAGCTTCGATAGAAGAAGATTTTGAGATTGTTAAGTTCATGGAGGATAGCGCCCCATTTACTATGTTACTTGGTAAACCTTGGATTGAGAAATATCAAGCCAGAAAATAGAAAGAAGAAAAGGACCTAGAACAACAAAGACAAGCGTTAAGAGATTTCGTGACTAGAAGGATCGTGTAGTTGATTGAAGAACGGGAGAACAAATCAAGGGTTTTTTACCCCAGGAACTTGGATGACGAAGTTGACAGAACGATAGAAGAAGCACAGAGGACCAAAAAATATGTTAGAAAAGTAATACCCGTGGATCTGAAGAAAGAATCTCAGCACTGCAAAGTTACCATGCCAAGAGAAGAAAATAATCAGAATGAAAAAGGGATGACCGAGATGAATCTCACTGGGAAGAAGGATAGAAAACTCATGAAGAAGAAAGTGAAGTTGGAGAAATTACAGAATGTTCTAGAAGAAACCCCGCAAAAGGAAAACATGAAGAATTTGAGCTTCCCCAAGATAGCATAACAATGACATATGTCACTTTTCCATGTTGAAGTAATATAGCCATTAGAAGATGATATACCCATTCTGATGAAGGCCCAAACTATTCAAAAGAAAGTTATGACCTGTTACTTGACTGTTAGACTATGCCATAATGGACAATTGAAGAGTTAATGGACCCTCCTATCTGTTGCAAGTAGTTCATTATAGCTTTACTTACTTATTCCATCGCTCCATTCCCGGAAGACACTTTTTCCAATTGAAAACTTGAGCTTACAGAATACTCGCATTATGGAATGGTGACTACCCCACCTTGCTCTCTACTCGATTACAGTACCTTCATCCCATTGACAACCTGAGAAAGTGATCCTGAGCTTACATGTCTGACGAGCTTAGCGAAACAGAAGAATCGGTGAGAGAAGTACTCGCTAACTTAAGAACCGAAAGAGTTATGTCGGAATGAGGAATGTCCACCGGAGTCCAAGCCTCGTCATCAAGAGTAGTAACAGCTTCTCCATCCACTGCTCAAGGTGGACCATCCCAACAGAATTTTGAGAAACGTACTAAAAATAGAGATGACATTGCGAACACCAAGCTGATCCCAAGCATATTTCCCTCTTACATACCTCCTTTGAAAGGTGAAATCAACCATGACAGTGTGCCTCAAGATTATGACTATCCCATGATCACTGCATACCTACTAAAGGGTGTGCACGCAGTTCGCACTGAGCAGACCAAGCTCGTAGCATTGAAGTTTTGCAACTTCAACCTTGGTGACCGGAAAGCCTGCAGTATGCTTTCCCCGCACAAGTATCTAACGATGAAAAAGGGGAATAATTCCAAGATCGTCCCTCAACAATGGATAATGAACCTTATGTAGTCCACCTTACTTAATGTAATGAAGATTCAACACTTTGGAAGGCACCAAGAGGTGAACGCTTGCGTGAAATTACTACTGGCGAGCTACCATGGAGGATATCTCTGGATGAACCAGTGTATAACAATTGATCTGACACTGATCAATCAGATCACTGGGTTGAGCATGCAGAGCCCTGACCCACAAGACTATTACCCTGGAAAGACTGTGGATCGCGCTCTTTCATAGAAGATTAAAGAGGCCTATGGAAATGTTGAAAAAGGCGCAGGTTAGAAGGCAACCTCTATTGACAGTGGTGCAATGCGTCTCACCTGTCAGATGATCACATGAAAGTTAGTACGCAAGGATATATCGACACAAGTATCTGGGTTTGTAGTTGATCTCATAGGAAAATGCATAGAAGGAGTCCAAATGAACTGGTCGAAGTACTTAGCGGATAAACTCGAATTGGATTGCAGAGAAGCGCAATACCAAGGATATGAGTTCCACTTTAGTTGGCTTCTCATCCTAATCACCTTCATAGAATGGGAGATGCCTGAGGATGTTGTTTTTCCTGAAACCCTACCATTTGAACCATTGGCTGCAAAGTTCAGTACATTATGGTACACGACATATATGAACAGACAATGGCAGTCGAATACCCTCTTTCACAGATACTACATCCAATTGAATACGGTGATACAAGACACACCTCACATTACTCCGAACACACTCCACAGATTCAGACCCTTAATAAAGTTTAGTGCAGACCGCCACTTCATATACCTGACTCCACACGCTGATGAGCACCAAGAACAACTGCAGACCTATTATAAACCGACAGAAGAAGACCTTGAAGACATCACCAATGAATGGTCGGTGGACCTCCTCGTTGTAGCATATCCAATGAATATTTCAGATATCAGCAGCCCAGAAGCTACGCAGGACACACCTGGGCCCAGTAAGACAAAGAATACAAAGAAGACAAAGGAGACGAAGAAAATTGAAGAGGTTCAAGATGTGGATAACCGCTTTGTAAGGACAACTTCCGTCACATCAAATGAAGAAGGTAACGACGAAGACCTAGAAGAAGTTGAACAGAAACCAGAAGACGAAGTCGAAGTTATAAAGAAAATAAAAGTGTCACTTTCGAAGTCTTTTGTTAAGAAGAAAGCAAAAGCAACCATGACCAAGATGAAGACCACGCCCAACCTTGATGACTTCATCTTTCTCCTTGCAACTTTGAATGAATCCATAGAAGAAATTACAGAAAAGCAGGAGGCCAAGCAACATACAATGTATGACATAATCGAAGTTGAGCTCCTAGGAGTACAACGAGACCTCCAATCTAACCGCGCAGTCTCCAGTGCACCTATTCCAGAAGGAACACCCGAAGTAGGAGACAAGTCAGTTCAACTTCACAGTATTTCCGACCTAGTCAAAGTATGCCTTCAGAAAGAAGAATAAGTAACATCATAGGCCACCCAATCCCTAAAGAACACACATGAGGAAATAATAGAGCAACGCCAAGATGCACAAGAAGAGAATGAGGCCATCCAAGATAAGTTTGATAAAGAACATGCAAAGATACAAAATGAGAAGGAGTAACTTCTCGTGAAACAAATCAGGATCGAAGAAGCTGTCAACATAGCATTTCACTCTATGACTGGCTTAGAATAGAAGGAAGAAGAACCCATAAAACACCAAGTAATGAAGCTTGTTGAAGTCATTCAACAACTGCAACAAAGAGTAGTAGAACTAAAGCTCCAAGCCATATCGAGTACTCCACAAGAAGAATGTGACCAACGAGAAGTGATTGCCCAAATTACAGTAGAAAGGATTAAGGAACTCACTGAAGAATGTAAGCAATTAAGTAGTAGAAGTGCGTAGATACATGAGAACCTATCCGAGAACCTTGAATTGCATAAATTGGAGTCACAGCTCGAGGATGCAAAGTACCAAGCAGAGAAGTTACAGGTATAGTTGAAGGCCCTAATGACCATAGAGAAAATGAAGAGGTCCCATGAACAACGCGTTGTGCAACAACAGATTCATATGATCTGGAGCAAGGTCATGGAAGTGACGCAACAAATTCAACCTTTACAGGATAGGGAATGTTAACTATTCTTAGAGATTGAAATCCAAGGGAAAGACCTAGAATAGGTCGTGAACATAACAGAGCAGCGCTTAGAAGGACCAGTTAGTAACACACTCACTCAGGAATTTGTTGAGCAAGAAGAAGTAGCAAAGCAATAGGTCTAGTCACCTAGAGAAGAGTGACTCAGGATGAGTCATAGGTGAGTGTTGGGGGCCTGTTGGCTCTCGACTAAGTTTTGAGGAATACTTGGTCATAGTTGACTATTTGGTACTTCGACTGCCTATCAAAGACGGAGTGCATAGTGAAGTGGAGATAGCGGGATCTCGCCACCTTTTGTGGAACCTTTTTGGGTTTTTTGGGAATATTGTAATGGGAAAGGGATGTCGTCCCTTGTTTTGGAATTTTTCTATGTATAAATAGAGGTCTAGTCCATGTAAGAAAAGGGAGCCCTATCTAGTCAATGGCTTAGTGCATAAGTTGGATCTATGTGATCAGAAGCCTGTGTGATTGTAAGAGCTCTGTGCATGTTGTAATAAGTGCCGAGTGCCAGAGTGTGAGAAGACTTAGTGCTTGGATATACCCGTGGAAAGAGGATCTAGTGAGCTACGCAGATCTCTTGTCCTATGCTAGGTAGGATCTTGGAGGCTTAGTGTTGTAATTGCTTGACGAAGATAATATAAAGAAGACTTTGTGGATGTAGTCCTAGGGTGGGAGTGAACCACGATAACTCTATGTACTGTGCTAATGTGTTTGTCTCTCTCTTGCTAAGTGCTCTGATACGTTTAGATAGATATATTGATTCTTTGTGCTTATGAGATATGAATGCATGCTAGATATGATACATAAGATGCTCGGTGCTTAATCTATCGAGTATAACCTGATTATCATTGCTAAGTGCTAGATCTGAGTAATTACTGAGGTACTCTATGCTTTCTACGAAGTGTGTTAATGAATGTATGTTAGTAAATAATTGATGTTAAGTGCGTTGTAAGAAATATAATCACAGATCTGTGTCCCAGCTAAGGTTGTAGACACATGAGTCTTGCAACCACCCCTGCCTTTACCTCGGGTGAGACTTCATCTTCTTCGCAGGTGTTGTCGAAAGGGTCGGTAGTTAGAGATTTGTTGGTGCACTCTTGAGCGTTGAACCCTAGGTTTTCCCCTGTGCCAACAAATAAAATGTTCTACTAGTTGAAGATAGGAAACAAAATCTGTTGGGTGTAATTTTGAACATACCAACCACATTGAGAGGGGTGAGGTGAATCAATGTAGGGATAATTTTACACTTCTCTCAAAACTTAGTTATCAACCACTTCAAATATTGTTATTCATTCACAATTAGCTACTTGCACCATTCATCAATAATCGAGAACATGAAACCATCACCATAATGAACACAAAGAACACCATATATATGTGTAATATTTTGTATTGTGTTGTTACATGAGACTACAATCTCTAGGGTTTATCATCACCAACTGAAAAAGAGCAACAAATCTAAGAGAGTACCAACTGTCAATAGAAGACCCGGCTTGCAAATCTCAACACCAATTGAGATGTGAGGAATCTAACCTTCAAGTACAAGACCTAGCATGTAGATAGAAGACAATATGTCCAACCTGTACCAATAACCTATCACAATCCATACCAATCAACATGTACTATCAACCATGTACATCAATCACTCACATAACTTGTACCATCACAAGTGCATCAACTATGCACAACACAACCTGTCACATCAATATGTCTCCTCTATCAAATCAGATATGATCTCATGGATATCGTGCTCATGATCACAATAGGAATACACAACATGAATACCATACATCAAATACCAACAACAAAATACCAATTGTGTCCCTTAACAAATATGATATATGAAGCAATATTGAACAACCAATACCATCTCAAGAGCTAAACCCTAGTTCACAAAACATACCTCAAACAAGATGTGCCATATCTCTCGTAAATAGACTCCAACCATGCATTAAATATTATGCCAATATAACCAACTATGAACCAATACTAAACTTCAGTAGATCTGCCACAGATCAACTCTATAGGAAGCCTTAAACTTCCAAGAGGGCATCCAACCGATTTACAAGCCAAACCCTTAACCAGATTCATAGATTCAACACTGCACATATGAAAACCATACATTTTTTTTCTTATAGTTGTGGCTCTATTACAGATCTATTTTTGTAGCCATGATATTGTTGCCACGATTCAATTGCTGTGATTCTTCTATCATGGTTCTACTGTCGTGGTTTTTCTTCCGCAATTCTTTTGCCGTGGTTTTGCTGCCCCAATTCTGCTACTGTGGTTCTACTTCTGCAAATTTGCTGTCACGAATTTGATCTATCAATAATACCTTCCCAATTTCACAAATGTATATTCAATTATGTTCAAAAATTATTTTCATAAGAGACCTTTTCTCTCTTATTTATACTCTTTAAGTAGCTTTCTCTAGGGGTTATCTTCTAACCAACTTCCTTCATTTAGGGATAACCCACTTCTAACCACTTTGTCCACTTACAACCACTTTATCCACAAATAGTAATCTCACCACTTCTAGTTGCAACTAATTTATTTTTAATTATTATCCTTTTGCAACAACTTAACCCATGATGAACTCTTAGTTGCAACCAGTTTAACTGGTAAACTTCTTCTAGGAGCTTCTAGAATAAATTGCCTTTTTTGACCTTCTAGTGGCTTCCAGATAACCCATGAGGGTTCTCCAACTTAACTAAGCCATATTTCCTCAACTGTTAGGAACTATGTGAAATACCACATAACATTAGAAATGGCACGACTTGTACTATCCATATAGAATAGTCTCACCTGCAAATTCACTAATCTTGATTGCATTATTCCTCAACCAAACTTGGGTTCCTTAACCATACTGCCAAGATTACTCAACCACTTAACCATTTGGACGTTACAAAGTGTCTTTTTGTGAGTGATTTCACCATAAGGAGACGAATTTGAGAACTTTTTCCAAGAGCGTTTTCCCATGAGGGCTTGCACCATAAAGGGGTCACTTTGGAGCTCATCCATTTGGTACTTCCTATCAACCTTGACATGAAATCAATGATATAACTTCCTTTAACATCAACCTTGACATTAATGAAAACACATCACTATGACACCACTTGAAATTAACCCTTTAACATCAGTTACATCAATGACAACATAATTGATGATTTTAAGACAAAACTAACATTGATTTTAAGACATAACTAGCAATGAGAATTGAAACAAGATTATTTATCATTCAATTATATTTTACTATCTATCGTTCAATATGATTGAACATCAACTATATTTAT
>SNQJ01S0211521.1:0-12356 GCA_010110895.2 Picea sitchensis | reverse complement strand
GCGGCAGCACAAGCTATACGCCAACCTAGAAAAATGCTCCTTCGGCATGGACAAGGTCCATTACTTGTGCTACATCATTGATCAGCATGGCATACATGTGGATCCAGCCAAGATCCAAGTCATCCATGACTGGCTAGCCCCAACAACACTCACTGAGCTTCAGAGCTTCTTGGGACTTGCTAATTTCTACCAAAGGTTCGTGTTGGGTTTCTCCCATATTGCATGGGCCCTCAGCCAAATAATCAGGGGTGGTGGTAAGGAGAAATTTGCGTGGGGCCATTCCCAATTACAAGCATTCGATGATTTGAAGCAGTGCTTGTGCTCAGCCAAATTACTTTCACTACTAGACTTGTAGCATCCCTTTGAGATCCAGACAGATGCTTCAGATTATGTTGTGGGCACCGTTCTCACTCACCACGGCCACCCCGTGGCCTATCATAGTGAGACACTGTCAGATACTGTCTATAAGTACCCTACTTATGACAAAGAAATGTACTCCATTGTGTAAGCATGTCACCAGTGGACACATTACATTCTTGTGAAGGAGATAGTCATCCACATTGATCATAAGTCACTGCAGTTCATGCAGACACGGGTAAAAATGCAAAATGACCACCATCAAAAGCGGTCCACATACTCCCAGCAATTCCACCTAAACATCAAGTATAAAATAGGAAGCACCAATTGCATCGTTGATTGCCTCAGCAGACTGCCAGTCACGACACTCACCATAGTGCTAGAATCTTGCATCCATGAGACATCTGGATGGCCCCAAATCTCTGAGACAGACCCTGACTTCGCCACCACCTACCAAATGTTGGGTGCAAATGCAATTGTCAATAATTTCCATCTTCTGGATGGGTTGTTGTGTCATCTGGGCCATATTTGTGTTCCATCAAGTGAACGAGGGAAGATGATCTGGGAAGCCCACTACAGTCGTGTGGAAGGACACTTCGGCATCGAAAAGATAGTGGCGATGCTACAAAAACCTTTCTATTGGTCCAAACTTTGACAAGAGGTCGACAAGTATATGAGGTCCTGCACTTCCTACGCTATTGACAAACTGACCACTAAGAAACAGGGCTTGTACACCCCTCCTCCTACTCCTGACAGGCCATGGGAATCCATCTCGATGGACTGCATGTCAGGCCTCCCATCCACTAGGCGTGGAAATTACTGTTTTTTTGTGGTTGTTGACCGCTTTTCTAAGATGATGATTGTAGTTGCCTGCAAGAAGAAAATCACAGCAGAGGCCACTGCCAAGCTCTTCTTTGAACAAGTCTGGGTACATTTTGGAATCCCACAAACCATTGTCTTAGATCAGGATAGTTGATTTCTCAGCACATTCTGGTTGAGCCTCTGGTCACTGCTAGACACCAAGCTCACTAAATCCATGGCCTTCCACCCCCATACAGATGGCCAAACCGAGGTTGTAAATCAAATGATTGTACATATCCTTCGCATGTATAATTCAAAGAACCCTGGAAAATGAGATGAGAGCCTTCCTTATGTCCAACATAGCTACAACCGAGCCTTGAATATCTCAACCGACCACAACCCCTTTCAAGTGGGCTTGGGATTCCAACCATTGGGTCCCATAGATGTTGCACTTCCCTTTACGGTCACCTTGACTGACTCATCTCTTGCTCCAACTGAAGCTAACAAAGCCACCCGGTTCATTGAGAGGATCCAGCACATCTGCCAATAGGTTTAGGATATCCTACAGAAGTCCAATGGTAAGTACAAACAACACCATGATCAACACCGGGTGCCACATAAGTTTCAGGTGGGCAACAAAGTTTGGTTGCACTTGCAGAAGGAACACCTTATAGGACCCCATCAGAAGCTTCGCCCACTCCATTTTGGATAGTACACTATCACTAAGGCCATTAGAGATAATTCTTTTGAGCTCAACATTCCTCCTTTCCTTGGCCTGCACCCAGTGTTCAACGTGGATCTTTGTCGCCCTTATTTCCCACCATTATTGGACACCTCAGAAGTAGAAGAACAACTGACACCAACAGAGCTCAACCCTGACTGGATACAACAGGAATCCAATGATCAGATTGTGGACAGACAGATCAAGGGCACTCGAAAACAAAGGATCTAGCTTTATCGAGTCGTCAAAGCAGGGCAGCTCCTGCACCAAGGCAAGTGGCTCACCCGGGGCGAAATTCAGAAAACATTTCCTCATCTAATGGGGTACCTCAATGCAATGGAGACAATTTCTTCCTAAGGAGGGAGGATTCATCTAGATGGATATCAGTGGCCACCCACCTTTTCCAACTGGCTCAAAACAATTTTCTGACATTTTTGGCAATTTACTATTTTTAGTAGTTTTTACTTCCGGGGCCATTTTGAGGGCCTAAATGAAGGTTTTTAGGTATCAATATCCTCAATTATAGGCAAATAAATATTCATCCCCCAAAATGAATCTCCTCGATGATACCTTTCCAATGGGCTATCACACACCTAAAACGGAGATCGTATGCAAAAGTTACGACCCCGGGAAGTTGATGTACTAGCTTACCCAAACGGGGCCCACATGACTTTTGGTGTTTCATCTCCTAAGGTTAGGTTTTTGGATGTCACGCCGCCATCACATATCTTCTCAGAGATAAGTTGCCACCCTTCCAGCAAGCTTGTTTCCGCTGCATTTTACAGTTTCAGCTTATTTCATTAGTGAATAGAAAACCAGTTTTACTGTATCTTTGTTATTTTGTGTTAAGCACCTATTAATAATCTTTATTCATTTTGTTCTGCTCATAAAATATGGATCAGGGGTATCAGAGTTTTCTTCTCCTTGTCGTCTTAATGCATGTCCCCAACGAGGTTGGAGTACAAAGAGTTGGGTCTCAAGCTTGTTTCTCTTGAGGACAAAAGCTCTCGCACTTCCAAGTGACCTCCCATGGCAGGAGAAAAGAAAGATAATGGGACAGGAGATCCTTTCAAACTGTTGATTGAGGAAGCCCTCACGCAAAAAAGGAACGAGATGATGGATAGTTTCGTGCAAATCCTTTGGAAAATACCAATAGGCGATGCATCTTCTTCGAACGGAGGCACCGCCCCCTTCAAGGTACAAATAAACTTTGATGTTCCTATATTTTAAGGTCAGATATATGCAGATGCTATAGACAAGTGGTTGAATCTACTAGAAGGGTATTTTTCTGTTCATAAATTTTTGAATAGAGAAAATATTACTTTTGCACTCCTCAAAGCCGTTCCCCATGTCAAAGATTGGTGGGAAACTTTCTATGAGAAAAAGGAAACAGAGGAAACACCATTATTTTCATTCACGGACACCTAGGAATCCTTCATGGATGCTATTAAGGAACAATACTACCCTGTCAGAAGTTATGACGACCTGTATACCAAATGTACCACACTGTGGAAAGAAAGAGACCAAGCAGTGCCAGATTTCACAAATATCTTGCATAGCTTGCGCACCAAGTTGGGTATCAAAGATTCAGAGCGACATCTGGTGCTCAAGTATTGCGGTGCTTTGCATAGATACGTCCAAACCGAAATGGAATTTCTAGACATCTCATCCTTGGGCGCAGCCTACCGATATGCTGTCAAAATCAAGAAGAAGCTCAAATGCAGAAATTTGGGCCTTGGAACCCCTCAGAACAAAAGCCAGGAAAGCACGGCCCCAACCCACCGAAAAAAGGACAGAGAAAAGATGGAAAGTATCAAGACAACCAGTAAAAGCCACAAGCAAAGAAGGACACCAAAAAGACAAAGAAAGATACCGGGAAGTGGTGTGACTTCCATAAGAGCCCTTGGCATAACACTGCTGACTGTCGCTCAAACCAGTCGCTGGTGGCCAAAGTGAAAGCCTCTGAATAAGATGTAGATTCTGACTCTGAGACAGAACCAGAAAGGGGAACATGGATGATTGATGTAGAACCTAGTGCCACCGTGGCTACCACCAAGATCCAGCCTGGTGAACCAGAGGAGCCAGAAGAAGGAGAGTGCCTCTTCCATTCACAGTTGTGGGTAAAAGGCACCTCACTGCACTTCATCGTTGACAATGGTAGCCCAAAGAACCTCATCTCAACAGAGGTCATCAAGCGGCTGGCCCTACCAACAATGTCGCACCCACAACCCTACACCATTGGATGGCTCCACCAAGGAAGCGATCTCCGCGTCGACCAATAGTGTCGACTGTCGTACGACATCAAGCCCTTCAAATATGAGGTATTGTGTGATGTTTATCCTCTTGAATTTTGTGATTTTCTTTTGGGCCAACCTTATTTATGGAAACATCATGTTGTATATCAGTCTAGGCCTTGTAGTGTTATTATTACTTTGAAAAGGAAATTGTTCAGGATACCCAAGGCAGTCCCACCTACTGCTATTTCCTTGATCTCTGCAAAGCAATGCAGGAAGGTCATGTCTCAGAGGGGGAAGTTTGTCTTATTTGTGATTCGCTCTTAGAATAAGTGAAATATTGCAGCCACATCTAGGGTCTCTGCAGCTGACCTCTCCACACAGCAGAAGCAAGTAGATAATTCCATGGAAGAATACTCGGATATCTTCTCCTCACCTACAGGGGTACCTCTACACTGCCAGGTCAAGCACCCAATCGATCTGACCCCCATTGCACCACTGCCCAATGGGCCAGTCTATAATCACTCTTTGTTAGAGAATGAGGAGATCAAGAGATAGATCTAAGAATTTTTCCACAAGGGGCACATACGCCCTAGCTCATCACCTTGCGGGAGCCCAATCATGCTGGTACAAAATAAAGATGGAACTTGGCGACTGTGTATTGATTACCGGGCTATGAATAAAATCACTATCAGAAACCGATACCCGATTCCCCGAATTGATGACCTCCTTGATCAACTCACGGGGGCCAAATACTTTAGTAAGATTGATCCAAAGTCTGCTGCCACCAGGTCCTGATAGAACAGACAGATGTATGGAAGACCGCCTTCAAGTCAAAGGAAGGACTTTTTGAATGGTTGGTCATGCCCTTTGGTTTAACAAATGCTCCATCCACCTTCATGAGGATGATGGATGATATCCTGCGACCATTCACCAATACTTTTGTATTGGTGTATCTGGATGAAATTCTAATTTACAGCAAGACTTGGGATGAACACTTGCAACATATTCAGCAGGTTCTGCACACCCTGCGGCAGCACAAACTATACGACAACCTAGAAAAATGCTCCTTCGGCATCGACAGGGTCCATTACCTGGGCTACATCATTGATAAGCATGGCGTACATGTGGATCCAACCAAGATCCAAGTCATCCGTGATTGGCCAATCCCAACAACCCTCACTAAGCTTCGGAGATTCTCCCATATTGCATGGGCCCTCAGCCAAATAAATAGGGGTGGTGATAAGGTGAATTTTGTGTGGGTCCAGTCCCAACAACAAGTGTTTGATGATTTGAAGCAACGCTTGTGATCAACCCCAGTACTTTCACTACCAGACCTACAACATCCCTTTCAGATCGAGACAGATGCTTCAGATTATGTTGTGGGCACCGTTCTCACTCAACACGATGACCCCGTGGCGTATCATAGTGAGACACTATCAGATATTTTCCGTAAGTACCCTACTTACAACAAGGAAATGTACTCCATTGTGCAAGCATGTCTCTAGTGGAGACATTACATTCTTGGGAAGGAGACATTCATCCACACTGATCATAAGCCACTGAAGTTCATGTAGACATAGGGAAAACTGCAAAATGACCTCCATCAAAAGAGGTCCACATACTTGCAGCAATTCCATCTCAACATCAAGTATAAAATAGGAAGAACCAATCACATCGTTGATTTCCTCAGTAGACCGCCAGTCACGGCACTCACCACAGTGCTAGACTCTTGTGGCCATGAGACATCTGGATGGCCCCAACTCTATGAGATAGACTCTGACATCGCCACCACCTACCAAATGTTGGGTGCAAATGTAGTTGTCGATAATTTCCTACTTCAGGATGGCTTGTTGTGTCATCTGGGCCATATCTATGTTCCATCAAGCGAGTGAGCGAAGATGATCTTGGAAGCCCACTACAAGCGGGTGGTAGGACACTTCAGTGTCGAAAAGACAGTGGCGATGCTACAGAAACATTTCTACTGGCCGAAACTTTGACAGGAGGTCGGCAAGTATATCAGGTCTTGCACTGCCTGCGCTATTACCAAACCGACCACTAAGAAACAGGGCCTATACACCCCTCTTCCTACTCCTAACAGGCCATGGGATGATTGTGCATATCCTTCGCATGTATAATTCNACTGGCCGAAACTTTGACAGGAGGTCGGCAAGTATATCAGCTCCTGCACTGCCTATCCTATTGCCAAACTGACCACTAAGAAACAGGGCTTGTACACCCCTCTTCCTACTCCTGAAACGCCATGGGAATCCATATCAATGGAATACATGTCAGGCCTCCCATCCACCAGGTGGGGAAATGACTGTGTTTTTGTTGTTGTTGACCTCTTTTCTAAGATGGTGATTCTAGTTGCCTGCAAGAAGAGAATCACAGCAGAGGCCACTGCCAAGCTCTTCTTTGAACGAGTCTGGCTACATTTTGGAATACCACAAGACATTGTCTTAGATTGGGATAGTCGATTTATCAGCACATTCTAGTCAAGCCTCTTGTCACACACCAAGCTCACCAAATCCATGGCCTTCCACCCCCAGACAGATGGCCAAACCGAGGCTATAAATCGAATGATTGTGCATATCCTTCGCATGTATAATTGAAAGAACCCTTGCACATCGGATGAGATCCTTCCTTATGTCCATCATAGCTAGAACTGAGCCTTTCATAACTCAACCGGCCATAGCCCCTTTCAAGTGGGGTTGGGATTCCAACCATTGGGTCCCATAGATGTTGCACTTCCCCTTGCGGTCACCTCAACTGACTCATCTCCTGCTCTAACTGAAGCTAAAAAAGCAACCTGGTTCAATGAGAAGATCCAGCACATCCACCAACAGGTTCAGGATATCCTACAAAAGTCCAATGACAAGTACAAACAATGCCATGATCAACATCCGGTGCCACATAAGTTTCAGGTGGGCGACAAAGTTTGGTTGCACTTGCAGAAAGAACACCTTATAGGACCCCATAGAAAGCTTCTCCCACTCCATTATGGACCATACACTATCACCAAGGCCATGGGGGATAATGCTTTTGAGCTCAGCATTCCTCCTTTCGTTGACCTGCACCCAGTGTTCAACGTGGATCTCCTTCGCCCTTATTTCCCACAATTATTGGACACCTCAGAAGTAGTAGAACAAATGACACCAACAGATCTCAACCCTGACTGCATACAACAGGCATCCAATGATCATATTGTGGACAGACAGATCAAGGGCACTCAACAACAAGCGATCTAGCTTTATCGAATCATCAAAGTAGGGCAGCTCCTGCACCAAGAAAAGTGGCTCACTCGGGGCCAAATTCAGCAGAAATTTCCTCATCTAATGGGGGAACTCAACGCAATGGACACCATTGCTTCCTAAAGAGGGAGGATTTATCCAGATTGATATCGGTGGCCACCCACCTTCTCAAACTAGCTCAAAAACATTTTCTGACATTTTTGGCAATTTACTATTTTTAGCAGTTTTTACTTTCATGGCCATTTTGAGGGCCTAAATGAAGGTTTTTTGGTATCAAGATCCTCAATGATATCTGAAGGAATATTGGTCCAAAAAAATGAATCTCCTCTATTATACCTTTCCAATGGGCTATCACATGCCTAAAACGGAGATCGTATGCAAAAGTTACGACCCCGGGAAGTTGATGTACTAGTTTACCCAAATGGGGCCCACATGACTTTTGGCGTTTCATCTCCTAGGGTTAGGTTTTTGGATGTCTAGGGTTTTCGGTATTCTTTCTTATTGTAAAAAGGCCTTCAGAGCCTCATTTTAACCTTCTTCTTGTGAATGCACGCTGCCGTCACATCTCTTCTCAGAATCCACCACCATTCCAGCAAGCTTGTTTCCTCTACATTTTACAATTTCAGCTTATTTCGTTAGTGAATAGAAAACCGGTTTTACTGTATCTTTGTTATTTTGTGTTAAGAACCTGTTAATAATCTGTATTCATTTCATTCTACTCATAAACTCTGGATCAGTGGTATCAGAGCGGTCTTCTCCTTGTCGTCTTAATGCATGTCCCCAACGAGGTCGAAGTACAAACAGTTGGGTCTCGAGCTTGTTTCTCTTGAGGACAGAAGCTCTTGCACGCCCAAGCGACCTCCCATGGCAGGAGAAAAGAAAGATGATGGGACAAGAGATCCTTTTAAACTATTGATTGAGGAAGCCCTCATGCAACAAAGGAATGAGATGATGGATAGTTTTGTGCGAATCCTTCAACGACTACCAACATGCGATGCATCTTCTTCGAACGGAGGCACTGCCCCCTTCAAGGTACAAATAGACTTTGATATTCCTATATTTGAAGGTCAGATAGACGCAAATGCTATAGACAAGTGGTTGAATCTACTAGAAGGTTATTTTTTTGTTCATAAATTTTCGAATAGAGAAAACATTACTTTTGCGCTCCTCAAAGTCATTCCCCATGTCAAAGATTGGTGGGAAACTTTATGTGAGAAAAAGGAAACAGAGGAAACCTCATTATTTTCAGTCACGAACACCCAGGAATACTTCAGGGATGCTATTAAGGAACAATACTACCCTGTTGGAAGTTATGATGACCTGTATACCAAATGGACCACACAGTGACAAGAAAGAGACCAAGCAGTGCCACATTTCACAAATATATTTCATACCTTGCGCACGAAGTTGGGTATCAAAGATTTAGAGTGACATCTGGTTCTCAAGTATCACGGTGCTCTACATAGATACATCCAGACTGAAATAGAATCTCTAGACATCCCATCCTTGGGCACGGCCTACCGCTATGTGGTCAAAATCGAGCAGAAGCTCAAACAAAAGATGTGGCGATTTGGGCCTAGGAACCCCTCACAACAAAAGCCAGGAAAGGGTGGCCCCAACCCACCAAACAAAGGACAGAGAAAAGATGGATAGTATCAAGACAACTAGTACAAGCCACAAGAAAAGAAGGACACTGGAAAGACAAATAAAGATACCAGGAAGTGGTGCAACCTCCATAAGAGCCCTTGGCATAACACTGCTCACTGTCGCTCAAGGAAATCGCTGGTGGCCGAAGTGAAAGCCTCTAAATAAGATGCAGATTTCGACTTCGAGGCAGAAACAGAAAGGGGAAGATGGATAATTGACGCAGAGCCTAGTGCTACCATGGCTACCACCAAGATCCTTCCTGGTGAACCAGAGGAGCCAGAAGAAGGAGAGTGTCTCTTCCATTCACAGATGTGGGTAAAAGGCATCCCTTTGCACTTCATCGTTGACAACAGTAGCTAGAAGAACCTCATATCAGCTGAGGTCATCAAGTGGCTAGCCATGCCAACAATGCCACACCCACAACCCTACACCATTGGATGGCTCTGCCAAGGAAGTGATCTCTGCGTCGTCCAATAGTGTCGACTGTCGTATGACATCAAGCCCTTCAAAGACGAGGTATTGTGTGATGTTTCTCCTCTTGAAGTTTGTGATGTTCTTTTGGGACAACCTTATTTATGGAAATGCCATGCTGTATATGAGTCTAGGCCTTGTGGTGTTATTATTATTTTGAACAGGAAATTGTACAGGATACTCAAGGCAGTCCCACCTAGTGTTATTTCCTTGATATCTGATAAGCAATGCAGGAAGGTCATCTCTCAGATGGGGAAGTTTATCTTCTTTGTGATTTTCTCTCAGAATAAGCAAAAGATCGTAGCCACATCCAAGGTCTCTATGGCCAACCTCTCCACACAGTAGAAGCAAGTAGATAAGGTCCTGGAAGAATACTTGGATATCTTCTCCTCACCTACAGGGGTACCTCTGCAATGCTAGGTCAAGGACCCCATCGATATGACCCTCGGTGCACCGCTTCCCAATGGGCCCGTCTATCGTCGCTCTTTTTTAGAGAATGAGGAGATCAAGATACAGATCCAAGACCTTCTCTACAAGGGGCACATACGCACTAGCTCATCACCTTGTGGGTGCCTAATCATGCCGGTACAGAAGAAAGATGGAACCTGGTGACTCTATATTGATTATCGGGCTCTGAATAAAATCACTGTTAGAAACCAGTACCTGATAACCCGAATCGATGACCTCCTTGATCAACTCACGTGGGCCAAACACTTCAGTAAGATTGATCTAAAGTCTGGCTACCACCAGGTCCCTATAGAACAAACAGATGTATGGAAGACCACCTTCAATTCAAAGGAAGGAATTTTTGAATGGTTGGTCATGCCCTTTGGTTTGACAAATGCTCCAACCCCCTTCATGAGCATGATAGATGATATCCTGTGACCATTCACTAATACTTTTGTAGTGGTGTATCTGGATGACATTCTAATAAACAAAAATATTTGGGATGAACACTTGCAACATATTCAGCAGGTTCTTCACACCCTACGGTAGCACAAGATATATGCCAACCTGGAAAAATGCTCCTTCGGCATGGACAAGGTCCATTACCTAGGCTACATCATTGCTCAACATGGCATACATGTGGATCTAGCCAAGATCCAAGTCATCCGTGACTTGCCAGCCCCAACAACACTCACTGAGCTACGGAGCTTCTTGGGACTTACTAATTTCTACCGCAAGTTCGTGCTGGGTTTCTCCCATATTGCATGGACCCTCAGCCAAATAAACAAGGGTGGTGGTAAGGCGAAATTTGCATGGGGCCGGTCCCAACAACAAGCGTTCGATGATTTGAAGTAGCACTTTTGCTCAGGCCTAGTACTTTCACTACCAGACCTGCAACATCCCTTTGAGATCGAGGCAGATGCTTCAGATTATGTTATGGTCGCCGTTCTCACTCAGAACGGCCATCCCGTGGCCTATCATAGTGAGAAACTGTCAGATACTATCCGTAAGTACCCTAATTATGACAAAGAAATGTACTCCATTGTGCAAGCATGTCTCCAGTGGAGACATTACATTCTTGGGAAGGAGACAGTCATCCACACTGATCATAAGCCACTGCATTTCATGCAGACACAGGGAAAACTACAAAATGATCGCCATGAAAAGTAGTCCACTTACTTGTAGCAATTCCACCTCAACATCAAGTATAAAATAGGAAGCACCAATCGCATCGTTGACTGCCTCAGTAGACTACCAGTCGCAACACTCACCATGGTGCTAGACTCTTGCGGCCATGATACATCTGGATGGCCCCAACTCTATGAGACAGACCTTGACTTCGCCACGATCTACCAAATGTTCTGTGCAAATGAAGTTTTCAATAATTTCCATCTTCAGGATGGGTTGTTGTGTCGTCTGGACCATATCTGTGTTCCATTAAGTGGGCGAGTGAAGTTGATCTAGGAAGCCCACTACAGTCAGGTGTCATGACACTTTGACATTGAAAATATAGTGACGATGCTACAGAAACATTTCTGCTAGCCAAAACTTCGACAGGAGGTCGACAAGTATATCAGGTCCTGCACTTCCTGCGCTATTGCCAAACCGACTACTAAGAAACAGGGCCTGTACACCCCTCTTCCTACTCCTGACAGGCCATTTGAATCCATCCCGATGGACTACATATCAGGCCTCCCATCCACCAGGTGGGGAAATGACTGTGTTTTTGTGGTTGTTGACCGCTTTTCTAAGATTGTGATTCTAGTTTCCTGCAAGAAGAGCATCACAACAGAGGCCACTTCCAAGCTCTTCTTTGAATGAGTCTAGGTACATTTTGGAATCCCACAAACCATTGTCTCAGATTGGGATAGTCAATTTCTTAGCACATTCTGGTTGAGCCTCTGGTCACTGTTGGACACCAAGCTCACCAAATCCACGGCCTTCCACCCTCAGACAGATGGCCAAACTGAGGTTGTAAATCGAATGATTGTGCATATCCTTCGCATGTATAATTCAAAGAACCCTCACACATCAGATGAGAGCCTTCCTTATGCCCAACATAACTACAATCGAGCCTTGCATAGCTCAACTGACCATAGCCCCTTTCAAGTGGAGTTGGGATTCCAACCATTGGGTCCCATAGATGTTGCACTTCCCCTTGCGGTCACCTCGACTGAATCATATCCTACTCCAACTGAAGCTGACAAAGCCACCCAGTTCATTGAGCAGATCCAACACATCTGCCAACAGGCTTAGGATATCCTATAGAAGTCCAATGACAAGTACAAACAACTCCATGATCAACACCAGGTGCAGCATAAGTTTGAGGTGGGTGACAAAGTTTGGTTGCACTTGCAGAAATAACACCTTACAGGACCCCATCGAAATCTTCACCCACTCCATTATGGACCGTACACTATCACC
>SNQJ01S0211520.1:0-15898 GCA_010110895.2 Picea sitchensis | reverse complement strand
GAAAAAACCATAGAGAAAGGAGGACTTGTAGATCCCCTCTTCCTCCTTGGGAGGGCTCTTGAGTCCCCTATGTGAGAGATCTTCTTACAAATGATAAACTAGAAATAAAATGGTGAAGAAATCCAAGCTTATTCCCTCAAGAGATGAGTTGAATAGCTTCTTGAGATGATGCTAGTATGATCCAAGAAGAAAAGAGGTTTCTTGTAGGAGAATAGAGGCATCATAACAATACAATGAGATTCTTAAATTCTTAGTGCAACCATGACCTTCTTTTATAGCTTGTCTTTGAGGTAATATCCAACCGGTCTTTAGTGTGAACAAGGGGCCCTTTGGGGCACCCTTAGGTCTTTGACCAGCCCCCCACTCAGATTCAACTTGGATTTGAGTTTCAAATCAAGTTGGGAGCTAGTCCAAAAGTGGGTGGGGGGACGAAAAGAACCATAAATGTGGCGTTCATAGGTGTGCGTGGCTTTTCTCATATACAGTCGCGCATATGGTGCATTTTGCACTCTACAAGCTTCTTTGTCCCGCGCACTGTGGGCGCGTTTCCTTTAGTGTTTTAGCGCATGTCAATTTTTTGACCATTTGTATAGTTTTTGCCTCTTGGAAATGCTTTTTAGGTGTTGCAGGTGAACTAATAGGTGTTTGGAGATATTGTATTCTTGTAACCATTTTCATGCGATGTTGCAAATGAAATTTCAGTGATAACAACGGGGGCCCTAGAAGGCCAAGATTATCCATACACTTTGATGTTGACTCTCAAGAGTTAGGCCAACTATTTCAAGCTGGGTTTTTTAACTGGATTGGGAAAGGAGTGGTCCAACCTAGGCCTTAAATGCCTCCCTTCCAATCCCCACAGGTCCCTGGTATCCCCGTGCCCCCTCATGTCTCATTACAACCTGAAGTTCTCGAAAATGATGGATGGCAAGAGATTGTCCACCTGACAGTCTCCAAACATCATGGTTGGCCCAATTTGTCTTTACTTGCTCCTCCACCTCTCAATCAAATTGTCCAAGATGCCCCTATCCACTCACCAATTTAGTCTTCCCATGCAAGTAAATGGTTGAAAATCGAGGCCCACCATGCCACTAACAAGGGAAAATCCATTGATGCCCCTTCCTCACCCTCCAATGACTCTGATAAATCTGTGTTCTCCTACATGCATTTGAGGGATTATTTCTCTCATGTGATCAATGAGATTAGGCCTAAAGGCTCAGCAAATCCTAAGGAAAATTTAGAGAGATCAAAAGGTGACAACAACAACAAGGGAAGGATTGCATATCAGAGTGGGAAATATAGATTTTAAGTTTTTATTTATTTATTAATTGTTGAGAACAGTTGACTTATGAAGTTTTGGACAACATACTATTTTTGGATATATGAGTAATATATTTTGGAAATAATTTCAAATATCATTGAGATAAATTGTCAAATATGAATGTGATGATGGGAGTCACAAGGAGGGATGTTTTGTTTAATTAACTAGTTGTGTTATGATTGTTAAAAACTAAAGGGAGACACAAGGGGTCCCACCTACTAGTTATTATTTATTTAAAAACCCTTATTATGATTTATTACTTTTCCCCCTAACTAAAAATTTGGCTGAGTTTTATTTAACTTAACTAATCAAGTAGTTCAACTACTTCAACCAATTCTAATTTTCTTAAAGGCAAAAGGAAAGGGAGGAACAAGGGGAGAATAGAAGGAGAAGCATACTAAGGTTTTCTCTTTGAGTTTTTGTTGAGATAATTTAGTTTTCATTCATTCCTTAATTCATTAGAAGCCTAATTATTTTTTATGATAGAAGGGTCTTATTGTAGACAACAAGATTCAAGGTTGAATTACATCATTCATACACTTGTTTTTCAGAGGTGTTGATCTATCTTTGATAGTCTCTATAGACTTGTTTGTTTATGAATTAGTTTTCATGATTGACAAAGGCTATTGTGCAGAGTCTAGTGGGAAACAATCTGTGGCAAGATGATCCAGCTTTTCAAGTTCATTTTTTTTTATTTAGGTCAGTAGTCCTTTTGTATGTTTCATCGGGGACATCTAAGTTTGACTTTGGTCCAAAAATTCCTCAGGAAATTTTGTAAAGAGAACGATTCTTTGATGAATTGGAATGAAATAAAGGATTTCTTTATGTCTTATATTTGTTGATTATTGACTTGGTGTCTTTACTTTTGTCTCTATATTTATTTCAGCATCTGAAATGTTCAAAAAATTACATGAAGAATGATTTTTTCAGCAAGCTTTTAATTATAAAAAAACAACCTAAGCACTTGTAAACAATACTTGTGAATTAGGATATCAGTTTTGATGGATATAAACATAGGGTGATATTACCGTCTATCTTTCTTTTGCCAAGCAGGATCTGAAAATGTTTGAGTAAGATAATTTCATATCTTTTCCTCAACATTTATTTGGCAACCATACTGGGGAGATCTTCAATATCTCCTTGGTTAATTTTTATGCTTTATTAGCATCAAATACATCTATTTTTTTTATATTGATTCTTTGACTATTTTACTTCTTAATGATTGTGCCTGTTGCAAGGCGGCCCAATATTGAGCCCGGTCTTCAAGATCATACCAACATTGCTTTGAATTTGTTCAACACCATTTTAGACACTGTCAATACTCGTGCTGAGCTTAATCATTCATGGGCAGTAATTGAACAAGATATTAGTTCCCAAGAACGTTGGGAAGATAGACGTAGACAGCCTAGAAATCAACAGTAACTTTCTTGTTCCTTCATTTTTGGCCTTACTTTCATGTCCTTAGACTCTCGTGTTTATAGAAGAAGATGAGGCTTATCACCTGAAATTAATCCTATTGTTGAAATAGGAAGAAGGAACGTTGTGTTATCAACCCAACAAAGTGATTTAAGGAGAACGTTTTCTGATTCATCTAGTTCGTCTTTCTCTCCCTCACATATCATCCACAAGATGACATCTAGTGGTGGCTCTGGTGGCACTGGAAGTGCTTCCTCCTCTCAGTCTTCATCTTCCTCAATGATTGGTAGCTTATATAGCCACCATATGCCTATCCAATCTATAAAAAATTTCACCAAATTCATTAAAAAGTATGGGCTTTTTGAGTTTGAAGCAGACGCCACAACCACACCATGGCATGTGTCCTCTCCTCTTAACCTATCACCTGCTACTCATTCACTTCCTAAGTTCAAAGAGAATCTCCCTAGGTTTTTGAGAAATAACATTGTCACTACAAATGAACACCTAGTGGAATTTTCTAATGCTTTTCACAACATAGAAGCGAATGACAATGATACTTGCATCCGCTTATTCGGCAATTCCTTGGAAGGAAAGGTTGCGGTTGATTTCTTTGACCTTCCTATTAAGATTTTGTCTACTTGGGAGGAGTTAGTATATTGGTTCAGATCCACCTATGGGAAATCTAAAAGACCAACTGAGCAGTTACGGGAGTACAATAACATCACCTATAAGGATGGTGAAACCATCAAGTCCTTTAACTTGTGTTTCACTAAGTTGTACAATCAAATACCTGAAATCATTTGACCTCATAACCAAGCTGCTTTCATGCATTACTACAATGCATTACCTTCCCCCTATCATCATAGGCTTGAGGAAAAATACATTGATAACCTCGATTATGCTCTACATACTTGTTTAGAGTATGAAGAACAAGTCGAAAGAACAAGTCTTCCCCAAGGAGAATCGATTAAACAGATAGACATGTCCACCCTCTTACAACTAGTACAATATATGAATAATCATATGATAGAGTATGAGTGAAATGGAAATGTCTCCCCTCTAACCCCTGGAGCTTCATCCTCTTCTGCACCCCCCTTTAGAAACCCAATTGAAAATAATTCTCATCCTAAGGCTATCTTACCTTGAAGTTGGTGTAACTTTTGTGAGGAACACCATAAGGAAGCCACATGTCAGGTAAGGAAGAGTTCCAGATATAAGATCTTTGGTAAAAGACCAAAAACTACCATCATTGTCCTATATTTAGTAGAGCCATAGGATGTCATGATCATCCATACTAGGAACAAATCCTACACTCCCAAAGGAAAATATGATCCTCCCTGCAATTCTTCTAGCCCAAACTCATCATCACCAACTACTATGGTTTAGGTTCCTAAGGCTCTTGATAGTCAAGGAACAAGTTCCCCGCTCCCCTCTTCCAAATACAATATTTTGAATTAGTTGGCCAACATCAAAGAAGATGCCACCCTCATGGACATGGTTGTCATCCCTGAACAATAGAAGCATCTAAAACAATTCATGGAAGGAATGGCTTCCATTGCAGCCAATGGTGCAGACCTCCTACCCTCAGGCCAAGATCTGCACAGGATCTTCTCTAAACCTCGACAAGGGTTAATTAAAATCCTTGCCTAAGCCCGCAAAGGATTTTGGGTCTCGCGAGTTGGGCACTTCAGTCCAATGCCACAACTCTCAGAAATCGCTGAAATGCGAAATGCAAAATAGCTAAGGTGTAAGTCCCTCTCTTCAACCCCTTTTCCCTATAGGACCACAGGCAATCCTTATGCAAGCACCTTTCGCCACTCACGACTTCGCGAGTTGGAGTGCCAACTTCTCGTGCCCTACCCTTGCGAATCCCCGAAACACGATCCGTCAATGAAGGTTGACTCTACCGAAAGCGACGAGCGCATGCCACCTATCACTTTTTCTTTACTCTACTTACAGGGTGAGTTCTTACCACCTGTCCACACAGATTTTTTGGCTTTCGCAAATTGAGCGGGAAACTAACAACCGTTCCTCTTCCTCTTTAAATCCCCAACTCCAAAATTGTACCTTCAGCGAGATCGACGACTGTGTGCCTCCCTCGATCCAACGGTCCTGGTTGTATAGAGATTTCGCCAACCAAAAATCTACAACAATCGACCCAAAACACTGGTCACTCGATTCCCCGAATTTCGATACACAAATTCACATACAAGATCAACGGTCCTTGTTGATCTGAATCTGATGGTCACTATCCCTCTAGAGCTTATGGGTGTTGAAAGGCTATCAGTCTTAATCTCTTCGTTGTTCTAAGAGATCCAATGATTCACGGGATTTCGACACTTCCTCCTGAAGTGATTCAACCATCTGATTCAACTTCTCAAGGACTTCTGTCCAAATGACTTGGCGTCCTTCCTCCTGAAATTAACTCTTATGAGGAAATTTAGACCTCCACCTTCCTTTAAACTCTTCAAAGGTTCTATCCTTTCGAATCTTTTGATTACGAACTCAAGGCTTCCAAAAGGGTCCCTACACGCACTCCTTGCAACGAATTTTCAAATAACCGCTGGTTATTTGGGTCTTCGGCTGTGTGCACTCTTTGTGACAAAGAATTCTCCAACTCCCCTGTGAGTTTGAAAGAATTTGATCACTTCTCCCATCCTGCACACACTTTGCATGGATTTGTGCTCTGCTAGCACTCTTTTCCTGTAAAGACACAATTTGAATCTCCTCTGAGGGTTTTGAGATGAAACTCAGAGCCTGGTCGACGCACTCCTTGCGAACCCTCCATTGCACTCTTTGCAGGAGTTCTCAGAAAGAGAAACAATTGAAACCCATTCTCCCCTTATCCATAATTCAATCACTCAACATAGAATTCTAGAGCCTATATACACACATAGCATTGAAAGAAAATGCATACAGAGAATGCAAACAAGCCTGCAACATACCATTTAATAGGTGGTTCCAACAACCATAACAAACACATAGATTGGAATCAAAACTTTCTTCTATTAATTCCAGTGCTCCTGTACATGGCAAATAACAACTAAAATGCATAAAATTCTTTGTTCCCCTATATTTTTCTCTGCAACTCTATAGCTTATGAATTCTGAATTATGTTACAATGATACAAGGGTTGAGGGTGTATATCATCCGTTTTCCCTCCTACCTCCTATGCTCCTAAAATTGTGTAATCTATTATTTAAATCTACCTAGTTTACATTCATTACGCATAAATGCCTCTGCATTAGACAGGTGAGAGCAATGCTCCAGATCTATTTACAATCTCCAAAACACAAAGTTAAGTACGCTTCCCTATCTATTTCATTATTGTCCATTCATTAATCTTCAAAACATTTCAAAATGTGCACTGGTGCTTTTCCAGCTATCTCCTTTGGTTAGGTGCGTGCCTTTGGATTTATATGATGCTCCTACATCATACTCCCTCGCTTGAAAATTTTCATGAACTCTTGTTCATGAGTTCCTTCATTGTTCGTCCATGATTTTGAATTGTTGTTTCATTCTCCCAACTGGCATCTTCAACTGGATGCCCTTTCCATTTGACCAAGTATTCAAAATACTCTTTTCTCCTAGTCTTTCTGCTAATACTCTTGTCAATTATGCTTTCCATCTGTGGCTTTTCAGCTACAGGAATTTTTTTCATCCATTGAATCTTTTCTTGTTCATCTTCTGCTCCTGCTTCTTCATCTTTGTAAGGGTACAAATCCGTGACATTGAATATCGGTGATATTCCGACCCCATCGGGTAATTCAATCTCGTACGCGTTTTCCCCAAATTTTCTTATGATCTTGCACGGTCCAATTTTCTTCATCTTCAGCTTGTTGTATGTTCCCCTTGGGAACCTTTCCTTCCTCAAATGCGCAAGAATCAATTCACCAACTTCAAATTGAAGTTATCGCCTGTGTTGATCTGCTCTACACTTGTACTCTTGACTTGTATTCTGCAATCGCTCCTTGATTCTACTATGAAGCTCCTTCATTCCTTCTGCAAATTCCTCTGCACTAGCACTCCTGAATTTAGTTTGTTCTGAATCTTTCAATTCAGAAAATCCCCTTGGTTGTATTCTATATACAATCTAGAATGGACTCTTCCCTGTGCTTCTATTGAGTGAATCATTGTAAGCGAATTCCGCCTGTGGAAGAATGTGATCCCATTGACTGTGGTGTTCAGTCACTAAGCTCCTTAACAAATATCCCAAGCTCCTATTCACGACCTTTGTCTATCCATCCGTCTGAGGATGATATGTTGAGCTAAAAGACAAATTTGTCCCCAACTTCTTCCATAAGGTCCTCCAGAAATGTCCTACGAACTTGGTATCTCGATCAGAAATGATACTCCTTGGCAACACATGAAGTCTGACAACTCCCTTGAAAAACAGGTTCGCAATATGAGTTGCGTCACTGGTTTTCTGGCATGGTATGAAATGTGACATCTTTGAAAATCTGTCTACCACTACAAATATTGAATCATATCCCCTTTGTGTCCTTGGCAGTCCAATATGAAATCCATGCTCACGACATCCCACGGCCTTTCCGGTATGGCTAATGGTTGGTATAACCCTGTGTTCTGCCTTTTTCCTTTCGTGTGCTGACAAATTCTGAACGTGTCCACAAATTTCTTCACATTTGTCCTCATCCCTGGCTAGAAATATGAGCCATTCAACTTTGAGAACATTTTTTCATGACCAAAGTGTCCGTCCAATCCTCCACTGTGCTTTTCCTTCAACAAATTCTCCCTCATGGAGAATTTCGGAATACATAGATGATTTCCCATGAACAATAGTCCATCCTGGATCATGTACTCGGTCCATTGGCTTCTATCCCTGAGAATTGGATTCTTAGATGCCTCATATGCCTCTTTGAAGTCTGGATCATCCCTGTACATTTCTTTGAGGTTATCAAAACCCAAAGTCTTGACTCTTAATTCCTTCATAAGCAAACATTCCCTGCTCAAAGCCTCAACAACTTTGTTAGCAGTCCCAGAAATATGTTTGATCACAAAAGTAAAATTATGCATGTATTCAACCCATTTAGCATGTTTTTGGTTCAACTTCTCTTGTCAAGTCACGAATTGCAAAGCCTGATTATCGATGTACAAAATGAACTCTTTGGGAACCAAATAGTGCCTCCATTTCTTCAGCGCTTGTATGACTGCATAGAATTCTTTGTCATACGTGGAGTACTTGATCTTTTCTTCATTCAGTTTTTCAATTAAATACGTGATTGGCTTGTTGTCTTGGCTCAAGACTGCTCCAATGGAAAATCCACTCGCATCACACCTGACCTGAAATGTCTTGCCAAAATCTGGCAAAACCAGAATTGGTTGCTCAGTGATCTTCTTCTTCAGCAGGTTGAAGCTCTTCTCCGCTTCCTCCGCCCAGTGAAACGATTTATGTCTTTTCTTCACCATATCCATCATCGGTGTGCTAATTCCACTGAAGTTTCAGATGAATTTCCTATAGAAGCTAGCCAAACCATGGAAGCTTCGAACTTCAAACACGCTCTTTGGTGATGGCCAATCCTTAATCGCTTTTGTCTTTTCCAGACCCATTTTCAATTCATTTGTAGAGATAACAAAACCCAAATAAATGAGTTATGTCCTCATAAATGATGATTTCTTCATATTGATTAGCAATTTCTCCTGTTGTAACCTCCTCATCACTGCAGCTAAATGCTTTAAATGTTCTGCTTCAGTTTTGTTGAAAATTAATATATCATCAAGATATACAATGACGAATTTTCCAATGAAATCCTTTAGGACTTCGTTCATTAACCTCATGAAAGTACTGGGCGCATTTGTCAAGCCAAATGGAATTACAAGCCATTCATACATCCCTTCATTCGTCTTGAATGTTGTCTTCCATTCATCACCTTCTCTCATTCTAATCTGATGATATCCGCTTTTCAAATCAATCTTTGAAAAAAACTTTGATCCAATCAAGAAATCCATCAAGTCATCCATCCTTGGCAATGGGAACCTATACCTGATGGTAATTTTGTTGATTACCCTTGAGTCTGTACACATTCTCTAGTCACTGTCCTTCTTTGGGCTGAGCACTGTTGGAACAACACATGGACTCAATCTCTCCCGAATCAATCCTTTGTCCATTAAGTCTTGGACCTGTCTCTTAACTTATTCATTCTCCTGCGACATCAATCTGTATGTTGCTTTGTTTGGAAAATTGGCTCCAGGTATAAGATCAATCTGATGACTTATACTCCTAATAGGTGGCAATGAACAAGGTAGTTCATCCACTACTATATCAGCAAATTCTTCCAACAACTCCTAGATTTATTCCGGTAAATCATCTATCCTAGTGTTGTTTAAAACAATTATGGGCTTCCTAACCACAATTAATTGTGTGTCTTCCTTCTTCTTGACTTCCTTAAGAAGTTCCTTCCCACTCATGAGAATTACAGTGTTTCTCATCTCTGTTTTCACCTCTTTATTCTTAATCGACAGCAACATGTGCGTCCTACCTCTTTTCTCCAGAGTGTACATGTTCTTTCTCCCATCATCCACCACATTTCTGTCATATTGCCATGGTCTACCCATCAATAGATGACAAACATCCATGAGAATGACATCACATAATATCTCATCTTTATACCCTCCTATTTTAAATTCAACTAAACATTGTTTAGTGACATACCTGATGTCCTTTTTGTAGCCACGAAACTTTGTATGGGATTGGATGCGCAACAGTCTCCAGCTCCAACTTTTCTACCATTTTCGTAGATACAAGATTATCTGTGCTACCGCTATCCACTATGACCTTGCATACCCTGTCTTTGGTTTTGCAAGCTATCTGAAACAGACTGTTTCTTTCGGATGGGTTCTCTGGCTCCTTCTCTGGTTTCAAGAGAACTTTCCTCATCATCAAATATCTTCCACCCTCATTGTCCTCTACCTCAACATTCTATCCTTGAGCTTCAGTAATGTGAGTTTCACCACCATCTTTCTTCCTATCTGGACACTCATAGGATTTATGTCCAATTTTCCCACAGACGAAGCATTTCACTTCACCTCCTCTGCCTCTTCCTCTTCCTCTGGTTCGAGGAAAATTATTTCTATCTACATATTGCCTCCCCTATGATCTTCCTCCTCTCTCCGATTGAGTTTGAGGTTTCTTCCCCTCTTCTTTAGGTTTCTGCATCCTATCCTGGGCAATTGTCTTGCCTCTGCTTTGACTTATGCCTCGACCTCTTTGACCTTTCTTTCGACTCTGCTTCTCTTCAGCTTTCAGAGCCATCTGATAAGAATATTGTATGGTTCAGATGGTTATCATGCTCATCTCTTCCTGAATGTCATATCGTAGACCATTCATATACCTGGCAACTTTCTCATCATCGCTTTCCCGATGACCTGCTCTGATGTTTATCCTATAGAACTCTTCAGTGTATTCTTTCACTGACATCAGCTTCTCTCTCAAATTATGCATCCTCTGAAACAAATTTATTTGATAATCCCTAGGTATAAACTTGGCTTTCATTTTTACAACCATTCTATCCCAACTTTTGATTTGTTGTTTTCCCTTGCAACGTCTATCAGGCTACAGTTCATCCCACCACAGTGTTGCATGCCCCTTAAGTATAGTAACAACATGTTTGACTTTATTGTCTTCCTCGACATCCTCATAGTCGAAGTATTTGTCTAGAGCTCTAATCCAGTCTAGAAGCTCTTCAACATCCAATTTTCCTTCATACATTGGAATGTCCATTTTTTCCCTACCACCTATCCTAGCAACAACCCTGAATAAGTGTTCTTCCGCAGCATCTTCGACTGCAACTTCTTCTCCTTCATTTTCATATTCATTTTCACTTTCAGCTTCACTGATATCCCCAACGTCAACTGTTCGCCTCTGTGTTGTCTCCATAGCATCAATTCTAGCACATAATTCACGCATTTCTCTTTCTACTGTTGGATCAGGCATTGCCCTTTCTTTCCTTCTCGGCGGCATGGCTGTAAAATTACTCTTTTTTCTCTGCTACAAAAAGAAAATAACTTGTTCTAGGCTCTGATACCACAAATGGTGTGTATCAGACTCCTTATTTTCCCTTAACTCCCTCTGCCTGCAATGTACAAAGAGAACGAGGCTCCGATACCACAACTGGTGCAGACCTCCTGCCCTCAAGCCGAGATCTACGCAGGATCTTCTCTAAACCTCGACAAGGGTTAATTAAACTCCTTGCCTAAGCCCACAAAGGATTTTGAGTCTCGCGAGTTGGGCACTTCAGTCCAATGCCACAACTCTCTGAAATCGTCGAAACGTGAAATGAAAAAGGGATAAGGTGTAAGCCCCTCTCTTCAGCCCCTTTTCCCTATAGGACCACAACCAAGCCTTACGCAAGCACCTTTCGCAACTCGCGACTTCACGAGTTGGAGCACCAACTTCTCGTTCCCTCCCCTTGCGAATCCTCGAAACGCGATCCTTCAATGAAGGTTGACTCTACCCAAAGCGATGGGCGCATGCCACCTATCACTTCTGCTTTACTCTACTTACCGGGTGAGTTCTTACCACCTGTCCACACGGATTTTTCGGCTTTCGTGACTCGAGCAGGAAACCAACAGTCGTTCCTCTTCCTCTATGGATCCCTGACTCCGAAATTGTACCTTCGACGAGATCGATGAATGTGTGCCTCCCTCGATCCAATGGTCCTGGCTATATCGGGATTTCGCCAACCGGAAATCTACAACACTCGACCCAAACCACTGGTTACTCAATTCCCCGAATTCCGATACGTGAATTCACATATGAGATCAACGGCCCTTGTTGATCTAGATCTGACGGTCACTATCCCTCTAGAGATTATGGGTGTTGAAAGGCTCTCAGTCTTAATCTCTTCGTTGTTCTAAGAGATCCAACGGTTCACGGGATTTCGACACTTCCTCCTGAAGTGATTCAACCGTCCGATTCAACTTCTCAAGGACTTCTGGCCAAATGACTTGGCGTCCTTCCTCCTGAAATTAACTCCTGTGAGGAAATTTAGACCTCCACCTTCCGTTAAACTCTTCAAAGGTTCTATCCTTTTGGAGATTTCGCTTACGGACTCAAGGCTTCCAAAAGGGTCCCAGCACGCACTCCTTGCAATGAATTTTCAAATAACCTTTGGTTATTTGGGTCTTCGGCTCTATGCACTCTTTGCGACATAGAATTCTCCAACTCCCCTGTGAGTTTGAAATAATTTGTTCCCTTCTCCCAGCCTGTGCACACTTTGCACAGCTTTGTGCTTTGCTAACACTCTTTGCATGTAAAGACAAAATTTGAATCTCCTCTGAGGGTTCTGAGATGAAACTCAAAGCCTGGTCAACGCACTCCTTGCAGACCCTCCACTGCACTCTTTGCAGGAGTTCTCAGAAAGAGAAACAACTAAAAATCATTCTCCCCTTATCTAGAATTCAATCACTCAAAATAGAATTCCAGAGCCTATATACACACATAGCATTGAAATAAAATGCATACAGAGAATGAAAATAATCTTGCAACATACCATTTAACAGGTGGTTCCAACAACCATAACAAACACATAGATTGGAATCAAAACTTTCTTCTATTAATTCCAGTGCTCCTGTACATGGAAAATAACAACTAAAATGCATAAATTCTCTATTCCCCTATATTCTTCTCTGCATCTCTACAGCTTATGAATTCTGAATTATATTACAATGATACAAGGGTTGAGGGTGTCTATCATCCGTTTTCCCTCCTACCTCCTACGCTCCTAAAACTGTCTAATATATTATTTAAATCTACCTACTTTACATTCATTACGCATAAATGCCTCTACATTCGACAGGTGAGAGCAACACTCCAGATCTGTTTACAATCTCCAAAACACAAAGGTAAGTATGCTTCCCTAGCTATTTCATTAATGTCCATTCATTAATCTTCAAAACATTTCAAAATGTGCGCTGGTGATTTTCTAGTTGTCTCGTGCCTTTGGCTTTATACGATGCTCCTACATTAGCCAACCTCTTTGAAGAGGTGAATGAAGAGGATTCATATGTAAATAAAGTAGGTGTACATAAATTTAGATACCCTGTAAAAAAATCCCCCTTTTTATATTTATGTAAATATTATGGATAAGATTGCCCATTGTTGCCTCATTGATGGCGGTTCGGGCCCAAGTGTGATGTCAAATATTATTATGGAAGAGCTAGGCTTGTCTTGAACAAATGAAAATTCCAGGAGCATGCTCTCTTATAATAGTCTACAAAAAACAACCATAGGCGAGATTAAATATGTGACCTTAGTTTTGTGCACACACCCTGAAATAAGGACAACCCTTAGCATTCAGGTAATTGACATGCCGATAAGAAATTACTCAATCATCTTGGGAAGAGATTGGCAAGTTTTGACGGGTGGATACCTCTCACTCGACAGGACACACTTGTCCATTCCTCGAAACGGAAAAAATATTATAGTCCTTAGAGAGGGAAGGATTTCACCTTACATAGAAAGTTTTCCACAACCTAATCTGAACTATATTGAAGAGGACCTAGGGGTGTATTCCATCTTTTCTTAGGAAGATAATATCCCCTTGGAACACATTGATTTAGATGATGGTATGTGGCACATGCACTTCAATGGTTCGTGCTCTAGTGAAGGTAACGGATATGGAATAATATTATACTCTCTTGTTGGGAAGATTCATAATTTTTCTTACAGGTTGGAGTTTTCTTGCACAAACAATGTCATTGAATTCGAAGATTTATTATTAGGCATTGAAAACGCATATAATATTGGTTGTGGTTATCTTTCATTTTTTGGAGATTCCAATCTTGTTGTGAACCTTGTATGTAAGATATACTCTCCTAGTAACAAGTTGATGAAATGATATACCCAAACTGTTTGGGAACTTATCTCGAACCTATTATCTTTCAACATCACTCATGTTAAGAGGGAATTGAACTCAATGGTTGATCGGTTAGATATTTTCCCAACCTCTCCTAATCGACAACTTCTACCACATAAACCTGATTGTACTTTTCAATCTCTATATCATCCACATATTCCTGACAATATAGAATCTTGGCGAGTCTTCCCTAGCGATGAGAGTATCTATGATTTCATTCAAAATGAACCCTATAAGCCCAAGGAAATCATATCCATAGAAGATAACAATATTGCTAAAGGCTTGACTCCTCTAGAGAGTTCATTTTCTTCGAGTGATGTAGGAAATAAAGAGAAACAGAAAGAAGAGGAGTCGAAAAGGAAGGTGAGTGAAACCAACTCCTTGAACATTGGGACACCCGAGTCTCCAAAGAATGTTAAAATAGGTGCCCAATGTTCTGATGAAGATAAAATGACGTTTGTCGAGCCACTTGGTGAATTTCAAGATGTTTTTGCTTGGTCTTACGAGGATCTTCGTGGTTTTGATCTTGGTCTTATACAGCATGCTATCCCCATTAAGGAAGGCATAAAACCAGTTAGGAAAAAAAAATACCTATCAAACCTGCACTGGAAGCAACTATTCGAAGGGAGTTGGGTGATTTCTTGAAGGCTGGAATCACCCTTCCGGTCAAGTTTCTTGAATGGGTTTCCAAATTGGCTCTCGTTCTGAAGGTCATTGATCATGTTAGCTTCTACTTTAATTATCGCACATCCAATCAGGCTATCATGAAAAATCCTTTCCCTCCCCCTAATATGGAAATGATTCTGCAGCAAGTTGTAATCTCACAGATGAGGCCCTCACTTGACAGTTTTTTTGGTTAGAATCAAATCAAGGTAAAAAAGGGAAGATGCTTACAAAACCACCTTTATCAGTAATTGGGGTACCGTGACTTGTGAACATATTCTTTCTGGCTTACACGATGCAAGTACCACTTTTAAAAGATCTATACAAATAACTCTTGATGAATTGATCGATATTCATATCTATCTTGATGATATAATTATATACGTTAAAGGGTTGTTAATTACCTCAGAGTTTCGAGTGTTACGCCTGGGTCCCTTCAAAACCTCTTTTGTCCTGGGTACTAACTCTTACATTCTAAAAGATTTATAGGAGCGATTATTCTCCTACAACACTAACAGTTCTCACTTGAAAAATTACATGGACCCAACTTGAAAAGTTCAAACACTGTTTGGATTTTCTATATATTAGTAGTCTAGCTATGCTTTCATTTTTCCACTATTTTTCATTTCTATTTTTTTAGTAGTTTGATTTTTTCTTTCTACTTTTAACAATTTCCTGTTGCTTTTACATTTCTATCACTTTATTTCTGTTGTTTTAAATTTTACAATTTTAATTATGTCATGATTTTTATTTCTTTTTCATCTTTTAGTTGATTTTGGGTCAAGAATAAGATGTTGGATCAGTTCTGCCACAATCACACTTCTGCAAGATATTGTTAGTCAATAAAAATAAAGCTTACACAATTGTTACGATGTTCCCCCTGGAAGCACTTGAATTTGGTATCTTCTTGCACTGTTGTCTTATAAATAAATTGGTTGTATCTTGCTTCTGCTTTCCATTTCTTCATCCATTTGAGAGTTTAAAAGAGAAAGTCCATAAAATTTTCTGCTTTAAGTAAAGAGAAGGTTCTGGTTGAATGATTATGCATACAGGGATAAACCCCCTCATACTTAACACTTTTCATAAGTTATTCCCAAATTCCCAGTCATTTTTCCATTAAATCTGCTCGCTTCCCCTTGTTGCATAATCATCCTGGTTATATCTTCTTGATCTGTTGTTCTTGGTCTACGAAACCATGCGTTCTGATTTCTAAATCTGTTGAAAACACATTTCCTTGTGGAGTCATTAGTTTGTTGATGATAAAAATCACAACGAGGATTTCGCCAGCAAAGTATTGCTAAAATCCTATTATTATAAGCTAATGATATATATAATACTAGTAGGTGGGACTCCCTTGTAGATTGGAGGATCATATGAGGTTCTTATTTGATATTGTGCTACTGTTTGACATTGCTCACAAGGTTCTACATGATTGGTTTTATTTGCGACATAATAGCAGATGGATAATTTGTATTATGTGTTGGTTCTAATTGCTCTAAGCTAAATTCCATATTGTATGAATGGATTATAATCACTGTTATCACATTGTTATTAGCACCATGATTTTTTACATGTTTCATCTGCACAAGACACATGTTAGCTATAATAAGAGATAAAAGAAATATGA
>SNQJ01S0211519.1:11011-27060 GCA_010110895.2 Picea sitchensis | reverse complement strand
AGATAATATCCATACACTAGTGGACCTGCACACCGGCTACACTTGTCATCAATGAATTACTTCCTATCTTGTTGAATGCCAAGGTCACCATCCCACTCAGGACAAATTGCTATCCTAAGTTGTTTCTAAAAAGAAATTCTTGCATCTTGTTGAGAAAGTAGAGACATTGTAATATGGTATTACCATATTACAATGTAATATGGTAATACCATATTATGTAATATGGTATTACCATATTACATTGTAATATGGTATACCATATTACAATGTAATATGGTAATACCATATCTCGTCTATTTATTTTTTTCAAACTTAAAGGACGCGTCGCAATATCGATAATAGTTCGTCAGAAGTCAAATTTTATTTTGAACAACCGTGGCAATAGCGATGAAAGTTTGTCGCACTTTTCCACAGTTTTTCGTCACACATACAACATTTGCATCGTAAGTTTTTTCTTGGCATAAATTTTCATCGCTATTGCCACGCTTTTGCGTCGCAACTTTCCACATTTTTTTTACATTAGCACGGTTTTTCATCCCTATTGCGATGATGTTTCATCGTAATTGCAACGATATATAAGGTTAACCTATATTTATGGTGATGACACGTGGAGAGATAATTTTGTCGTTGTTTCCATGAACACCTGGTTCGTGGATATAGCGACGAAAAATAGTCTTGGCTTTCGTGGAAATTGCAACGAATAAGTGTGGAAATAGCAACGAAAAACCATGGCAAATTCGGTCATATGTACCAGTGAGTGCATGAAGAAGGATTGAATGAAATGTTGATAGGTTTCTTTGTGGATGGAAACAATCATGATGATAATGATCATATGGTTGGAAGTAACAATAATAGTAGGGGTAATTACCACCAACGTATTATTGATGATAACAACCTGAAAGACTCAATCAAGCAAGTTGAGAAGACACCCTTGTTCAGATCGAGTGCAAGAAGAACCTCAAAACTTGCATGCACATTGATATTATTAGAAATCAAATCACTATTTGATTGGTCAGACAAAGGATTCACTACCCTACTGAAGTGAGTTGAAATATATTTCTTACTCTGCATTGTCAATTGGTGTACGTAATTTGTAAACATTCATGAACTACATTTATATTTATTTAATGGGATGTTATAAAAAATATATTGTATATAAACATTAGTAGTATATATTGACATATCAAATATGTTCATCATAAGTCAAACATTTAATTGATTTAATCTCTGGCAATCTTACAGGGCAATAAAAACTAAAATACTCCCTGAAGAGAATGTGTTTCCATCAACTTGCAGAGAAGCACATCTATTTTTGGATGAGTTGGGGATTGGATATAAAAAATKMWTTCATGTAAAAATGATTTCATTTTACACAGAGGTGAATATCAAAACAAGGTAGAATGTCCTCTATGCAAAGAGAACATATATGGTACATATGTACAAGGTCCTACAGTTCCAAAAAAGTTTTTACAACACATACCAATTATACCTAGACTTCAACGAATTTTTTGTTGCAAGTCACTTGAAAAATTGATGTACTAGCGTGCAAGGATAGGAGTAAAGATGGATTCATGCAAATTATGATCGACTCCAAAGAAATGAAACACATAGAGGAAAAATGGCCAAGTAAATTCAAAGATGAACCATGTAGTATTAGGTTTAGACTTGCAATTTATGGAGTGTGCCCATTCTCTTTCCTCGACTCAAATTATAGTGTTTTTCCAGTCGGATTGATAGTATACAATATTCCCCCATGGATGAGTGTTATAAAGGAGCACCTGATGCTGACTCTCATTGTTCCAGGAAAAGATCAAGTGAAAAATATGGATGTTTATATTGCACCTTTTATTGATGAGATGAAACTACTATGGAAAGGCATAAGAATGTATGACATATCATGTCCTCCATCAAATAGGTCCTTCATGTTGTATTTTGTGCTATGTGGGACTATTCATGATTTCCCAGGACTTGATGCATGTGCTGGTAAGATAAAATATTTATGTATTCACACTTGTAATTTATTTTCATCCCATATTTCATACTTACTTTTATACAATTATTATAATGTTATTAAAATTACTTATTGAATTACGGGGCTTCAAGTAGAGAAGATATTTACATGTCCAAGATGTGCAGATCAATTTTAAGGGAGGTATTTTAAATATCTACATAAATTTATTTACGCAAACAACGGGGTTTTTCTATCAACAGATCATAAGTTTAGAAATCATATAAAGAATCAATTTGATAGAAAAGTTGAAAATAGAGGCCCTCCCATGATTATGGGTCCAAGTGATTGGATTAAGAAGTATGAAGATGTTGAATTGAAAGGTTGGGAGGAATTTTTTATCAGGGTGATTCAATTGAAGAGCTAGAACAATTTGTAGTTAATATGCCAGAAGGAATGAAAAGGAATCCATATTTTATGAGCTCCCTTACTGGAAGGATCTATTAATATCTTGGCGAAGAACCCCTTCCCCAAAGGGTCCGGATGACCTCCCAGTCATAGATCTTCTATCCCATTTTAGTCGAAGCGGCTCTCAAGTTCTTGTTGGAACCCTTTCAATGGGATACCCATAGGTTTTCAACAGAACCCCGCCTGCACGAAAAGGTGTTAGGAACAGCTTCTCTCACAAGTGACTACGTGATATGTCCATGGACCTGGCGTTATCGTTGTTTCACACTTTGCGATTCCAGAGGTGTTGGGACAGGACAACTCAACTCCTGAATCCCTGAAATCCGATAGGTGCTTCCCTCATTATTAGCCTTCAGTTTTGTGTAGATGATGTGACCCTCCTTTTAGGACTGGGTCCCAGTTCCCTATTGTTTCAAGATTTCACAATTTGCTAAAATCTGCGCACACACTTTTCCTTCCTTTCAATTCCCCGACTTTCGAATCCTTGAAGTCGTACTTCCAACGATATCCACAGCTATGTGCCTCCCTCGATCTAACAGTCCTAATATGTCAAAATTTCATGAACCAGGGGTTTGCAACCCTCGACTCCAACCTCGAATTCCTCCACTTCCCAAACCTTGTGCACCCTAATCAATGGTCCACAGGGCACATGGATCGACAGCTTCAATCTATCCCTGTATTTTGCATATTGGGGTTTCCAAAGACAAGACAACCTTGTCCTTCAGTATCCCTAGTCCTGAACTCCTGAAACTCGATGGATGACCCTAATCTCACTGGATCAACGGTTCATATCTCTCCTGGGTATTTCACCCCTCACGAAATCTTTCGCTTAACCTTCTCATGGGTTGTCGAAATTGGACAGTTTTCGTGCTTTCGACACTCTCCCTTGGGAATGATCCTTCGTTAAATCAAGCTTCAATGATTCCTTGGTGATTCATCTAGGATTCGAACCACCTTAACTCAAACTCTCATGGCGACTTGGATATTCTCCCTCCTTCAAACTATTTGAAGGTTCTAACCCTCCTAAGCTTGAACTTCCTTACTAGCTTCTGGATTCAATGAATATCTGTGTGCACACTTAGCACGACTCCATGATATTGACTCTGTGCGCTCCTCGCAACAGAATTTCTCCAACCCCTCAGTGGATCTAAGGAATTTCAATTTCTCCCTTAGCCTGTGCACTCCTTGCACGGCTCTATGCCTCACTCGCACTTCTACCAGTATAAGAACAATGTTCTCCCTCCTGAGTTTTCTGAGACACAACCCAGAACCCTGTCAATGCTCTCAATGCAAACTCTCCACTGCACACCTTCTAGGAGTTCTCAGGAAGAGAAACAACTGAAACTCATTCTTCTTCTTCTCACAGACTTCATACATTCAACATGAAATCATACACGTAATATGACATTGAAATAAATGCATAACAGGGAAACAATTCAACTGTAAACATATCATTCAACATATGTAAACATTAAACACAATAATACCATGAAACTGAGTCAAAGCCTTCATATATTAACTCAAGTATTATTGTACATGGATTCTTCTCTGTACTCTTCTTTTTACAGCCCTCTGCTATAGCTCCACACTTTTTTTCTTTTCAGAATTATTTTTCTTTGAATGTGTTACAATGATACAAGCGAGAATGTATATTCTTTCATTTTCCCTCCTATACCTCTAGACTATCTAATCAGAAAATAAAAGCTACCTACCTTACATTTAATACACGTAATGCCTCTATAATCTGATAGACGAGAGAAACCACTCAAGATTTGCTTACAACCACAAACATAAATGAGAATATCTCCTTTTAACTATTACATAAATGCTCCTTTCATTCAACTTCAAAACATTTAAAAATAAATGTGTGTTGGTTCATCTCCAGTTGTCCTCCTCTTTGCGCTTGCTTGATGGCTGCTTATGATGCTCCTGCATCATACTCCCTTGGCTGAAAATTTTCATGAACTCTTATTCATGACCTCCTGCACTATCTTTCCATGTCTTTGTATGTCTCCTTCACTTTCCCAACTAGCATATTCAATCGGGTGTCCCTTCCATTTCACCAAGTATTCGAAATATGTCTTCCTTAGGGTGTTATTACCAACTCTCTGATCAATAATCATTTCCATCTGCAGCTTTTCAGCTACAGGCATCTGTTTGACCCATTCAACTTTCTTTTGATCTTCTAATTTCTTTGTTTCATCTACTCTGTAAGGGTACAGATCTTCTACGTTGAATATGTGCGAGATGCCCATATCATCTGTCAATTCTATCTCGTAAGCATTTGCCTCAAACTTTATAAGATTTTACATGGCCCAATTTTCTTCATCTTTAGTTTATTATATGTTCCTCTTGGGAACCTTTCTCTTATGAGATGCGCCAGAACCAAATCACCAACTTCAAATTGAAGTTCTCTCATGTGCTGATCTACTCTGCACTTGTACTCCTGGCTAGAGTTTCACAACCGCTCTTTGATTTTACTATGGAGTTCTCACATACCTGCTGCAAAATACTCTACACTCACACTCCTCAACTCATTCTTCTCTAAGTCTTTCAACTCAAATACTCCTCTCGGTTTCATTCCATACATGATATGAAATGGGCTCTATCTGGTGCTTCTATTTGGTGAATTGTTATATGCAAACTCCGCCTACGACAGAATCTGATCCCATTGGCTGTGATGTTCAGCCACTAAAGTCCTTAATAGGTCTCCCAAGCTCCTATTCACTACCTCAGTCTATCCATCTATCTAAGGATGATATGTTAAGATAAAAGATAGATTCGTCCCCAATTTCTTCCATAGGGTCCTCCAGAAATGACCAACAAACTTGGTATCTCGATTTGAAACAATACTCTTGGGTAAGCCGTGAATTCTAACAACCTCTTTGAAAAACAGATTGGCAACATGTGTTGCATCACTGGTTTTCTGACAAGGTATGAAATGTGCCATTTTGGAAAATCTATCGACTACCACAAATATGGAGTCACACCCTCTCTGTGTTCTCGACAGTCCTAACATGAAATCCATGCTTATCGCATCCCATGGCCTCTCTAGTATGGTAAATGGTTGGTACAATCCTGTGTTTTTTCTTTTCCCTTTCACATGCTAGCAAATTCTACATCTGTCCACGAATTTCTTAACATTTGTTCTCATCCCTGACCAACAGTATGAGCCATTCAATTGTGCAAAAGTCTTATCATGGCCGAAGTGTCCATCCAATCCTCCACTATGTTTTTCCTTCAAGAGGTTCTCTCTCATAGAGCATTTCAGTATACATAATTGGTTACCCCTGAACAACATTTCGTCCTGAATCAAGTATTCAATCCATTGGCCTCTATCCCTGAGAACTGGATTCTCACACGCTTCATAAGCTTCTCTAAAATTGGCATCATATTTTTACATCTCCTTGAGGTTATCAAAACCTGAGTCTTTACTCTGAACTCCTACAGAATCAAACATTTCCTTCTCAAATCATCAACAACTTGTTAGCAGTTCCATAAATATGCTTTATAGCAAAAGTAAAATTCCGCATGTATTCAACCCATTTCACATTCTTTTGGCTTAGTTTCTCCTGTCGAGTTATGAATTGTAAAGCATGGTTATCTCTATACAAGAAAAACTCTTTAGTAACCAAGTAATGCCTCCATTTTTCCAAGGCTTGTATGACTGCATAAAATTCCTTGTCATACGTTGAATATTTCAGCTTTGCATCATTCAGTTTCTCACTGAAGTATGCAATCAACATGTTGTCTTGGCTTAAGACTACTCCAATCGTAAACCCACTTACGTCGCATCTTACTTGAAATATTTTACTAAAATATAGCAAATCCAAAACTGGTTGTTCAGTCATCTTACCTTTCAGTAAATTAAAACGTTTATTTGCTTCCTCTATCCAATGAAAATATTTGTGTCTTTTCTTAACTGTGTCCATCATTGGTGCACATACCTCGCTGAAATTCCTGATGAACTTCCTGTAAAAGTTGGAAAGCCCATGGAATCTTCTGAATTCAAAGATACTCTTTGGTGATGGCCAATCTTTGATTGCTCTTACCTTTTCCGGATCCATCTTCAATTCATTTGAAGAGATTACGAACCCCAAATAAATGATTTATGTCTTCATGAATGTCGACTTCTTTAAATTGATCAGCAATTTTTCTTGTTGTAACCTCCTCATTACTATAGCTAAATGATCCATATGTTCCCCTTCGGTCCTACTGAAGATCAATATATCATCAAGATACATGATTACAAACTTCCCAATGAAATATTTCAAGACTTCGTTCATCAATCTCATAAAAGTATTGGGTGCATTTGTTAAACCAGACGACATGACTAGCCATTCGTATAGTCCTTCATTTGTTTTGAATGTTGTCTTCCATTCATCACCTTCCCTCATTCGAATCTGACGATATCTTCTTTTCAAATCAATTTTGGAAAAAAAATTTGCTCAACTCAAACAATCCATCAAGTCATCCATCCTAGGTAAAGGAAATCTATACCTGATGGTGATTTTGTTGATATCTCTTGAATCTGTACACATTCTCCAGCCACAATATTTCTTCAGGCTTAACACTGTAGGAACAGTTCATGGGCTTAAGCTCTCTCTAACCAACCCTTTGTTCATCAAATCCTGAACTTGTTTCTTGACCTCCTCATTCTCCTGCGACGTCAACCTGTACGTTGCTTTGTTTGGAAAACTCACTCCCGGTATAAGGTCAATGTGATGACTTATGCTCCTGATGGACGGCAATGAACAAGGTAATTCGTCCACCACAATATCAGCAAACTCCTCTAGTAGTTCCTAAATTTCCCCCGGTAGGTCATCTATCTTGGTACTGGTCAAGATGAATCTAGTTTTTCTAACCACAACAAATTGCATTTCTTTATCTTTCTTGACTTCCTCAAGAAGCTCCTTCCCACTCATGAGAAGTATAGTACTTCTTGTCTATGTTTTTACCTCCTTGTATTTAATTGGAAACACCATATTCATTCTACCATTCTTCTCCGAGGTGTAGGTGTTATTTCTCCCATCATGAATAACATTCCTTTCATATTTCCACAGTCTCCCCAAGAAAATATGACAGACATCCATGGGAATAACATCACATAAAATTTCATCCTTATATCCCCCTATCTTAAATTCGACTAAACATTGTTTAGTGACAGTTACCTGATGTCCCTTTTGTAACCATGAGACTTTGTACGGGCTCGGATGTGCAACAATCTCCAAGTCTAGTTTCTCCACTATTTCTGTGGATACTAAATTATTTTTACTCCCATTGTCCAATATTACCTTGCATACCCTATCCTTGGTCTTGCAAGCAGTCCTGAACAAACTATTCCTATGGAATGGATTTTCTATCTCTTTCTCTAGATTCAAGAGAATATTCCTCATCATTAATGATCTTCCGCCTTCAGCATCTTCAGCCTCAACATTTCTCCCTTGTGCTTAAGAAATGTGAGCTTTGCCTTTGTCTCTTTTCCTATCAGGACATTCGAAAGACTTGTGTCTGACCTTTCCACAATCAAAACATTTTACTTCACCCCCTCGGCCTCTTCCTCTTCCTCTTGCTCGAGGAAACACATTTTTATCAATTTATTTCCTTCCTTGGGAACCTTCCCCCTTTTTCATTTGAGTATGGGGTTTCCTTCCTTCTTCCCTAGATTTTTGTGTCCTGTCCTGGACGACCACTCTGCCTTTGTTCTGACTTCTACCTCGGCCTCTCTGACCTTTCTTATGATTCATTTTTTCTTCATCCTTCAAAGCCATTTTATAGGCATATTCCACATTCCTAATGGTCAGCATGCTTATTTCATCCTGAAGCTCGTATCTCAATCCATTCAGGTATCTGGAAACCTTTTCATCATCACTTTCATGGTGACCAGCTCTGATGTTTAATCTGTAGAACTCTTCATTGTATTCCTTCACTGTCAGCCCCTTCTGTCTCAAATTTTTCATTCTTCGAAACAGATTGATTTGGTAATCCCTGGGTATAAACTTGGCTTTCATTTTGGAAACCATTCTATCCCAACTTTTGATTCTTTTCTTGCCTTTGCAATGCCTATCAACCTGCAGTTCATCCCACCACAGTGTTGCATGTCCTTTCAGCCTAGTGACTTCATGCTTAACTTTCTTATCCTCCTAGACATCCTCATAGTCGAATTATTTATCCAGATCTCTAAACCAATCTAGCAGCTCCTCAACGTCTAAGTTTCCTTCATACATTGGAATGTCCCATTTTTCCCTTGCACCTATCCTTGCAATAGCTCTGAATAGACATTCTTCTGCATCATCTTCGGCTACAACTTCTTCTTCTCCATATCCAGCCTCATTTTCTCTTTCAGCCTTGCTGACATCTCCAGCATCAGTATCTTGTCTCTGTGTTGTCTCCATGGCATCTAATCGAGCATGGAGTTCTCTCATCTCTCTTTCCACAGCTAGATCAGGCATTGGTCTATCATGACATCTTCTGGGCGGCATTGTTCAAGTCTATTCTTGGTAGAATTTAAATCATAACTTGCCTTCTGTCTCTTCTTCAACTACAAAAACAATTAAGGTAGGCTCTAATACCACTTGGCGCAAAACCCCTTCCCCAAAGGGTCCGGCTGACCTCCCGGTCACAGATCTTCTATCCCCTTTTAGTCGAAGCGGTTCTCAAGTTCATGCTGGAACCCTTTCAATGGGATACCCATAGGTTTTGAACAGAACCCCTCCTGCATGAAAAGGTGTTAGGCACGACTCCTCTCACAAGCAACCATGTGATATCTCCGTGGGCCCGGTGCTATCGGCGTTTCACACTTCGTGATTCCAAAGGTTTTGGGATACGACAAATCAACTCCCCAATCCCCAAAATCCAACAGGTGCTTCCCTCACTTTTAGCCTTCATTTTTGTGCAGATGATGTGACCCTCCTTTAAGGATTGGGTCTCAGTTCCCTATTGTTTCATGATTTCGTGATTTAGAATCCCTTTCAATTCCCTGACTTCCAAATCATCGAAGTCGTACATCCAACGAGATCCATGAATGTGCACCTCCCTCAATCTAATGGTCCTGCTATGCCAAAATTTTGCAAACCAGGGGTTCACAATCCTCAACTCCAACTTCAAAGTCCTCCACCTCCCGAACCTTGAGCGCCCTAATCAATGGTCAAAAGGGCATGTGGATCGATGGCTCTGATCTATCCTTGTATTTCGTGTATTGAGATTTCCAAAGACAAGTCAACCTTGTCCTTCAGTATCTCGAGTCCCGAACTCCCAAAACTCGATGGACGACCCTAATATCACTGGATCAACAGTTCATATCTCTCCTGGGTATTTCACCCCTCACGAAATCCTCTGCTTAACCTTCTCATGGGTTGTCAAAATTGGATGGTTTTCATGCTTTCGGCACTCTCCCTTGGGAATTCTCCTTCATTAAATAAAGCTTCAATGATTCCTTGGTGATTCATCCAGGCTTCGAACCACCTAAAATCAAACTCTCATGGCAACTTGGATATTCGCCCTCCTTCAAACTGTTTGAAGGTTCTAACCCTCCTGAGCTTGAACTTCCTTACTAGCTTATGGATTCAATGAATCCATGTGTTCACACTTAGCACGAATCCATGATATTGACTCTGTGCGCTCCTCACAATAGAATTTCTCCAACCCCTCGGTGGATTTGAGGAATTTCAATTTCTCCCTCAGCCTGTGCACTCCTTGCACGGCTTTGTGCCTCACTCTCACTTTTGGTGGTGTAAGAACAACATTCTCCCTCCTGAGTTTTCTGAGACACAACTCAGAACCCTGTCAATGCACTCAATGTGGACTCTCCGCTACACACGTTGCAGGAGTTCTCAGGAAGAGAAACAATTGAAACTCATTCTTCTTCTTCTCAGAGACTTCATACATTCAACATGAAATCATACACGTAACACGACATTGAAATAAATGCATAACAGGGAAACAAATCAAATGTAAACATATCATTCAACATATGTAAACAGTAAACACAATAATACCATGAAACTAAGTCAAAACCTTCATATATTAACTCAAGTATTCTTGTACATGGATTATTCTTTGTACTCTTCTTTTTACAACCCTTTTCTATAGCTCCACACTTTTTTTCTTTTCATAATTCGTTTTCTCTGAATGTGTTACAATGATACAAGTGAGGATGTCTATTATTTTGTTTTCCCTCCTATAGCTCTAAACTATATAATCAGAAAATAAAAGCTACCTACCTTACATTTAATACACTTAATGTCTCTATAATCCGACAGATGAGAGAAACCACTCAAGATTTGCTTACAACCACAAACATAAATGTGAATATGTCCTTTTAACTATTACATAAATGCTCCTTTCATTCAACTTCAAAACATTTAAAAAAAAATGTGTGTTGGTTCATCTCCAGCTGTCCTCCTCTTTGTGCTTTCTTTATGGCTTCTTACGATGCTCTTGCATCATATCTCACCTATTAGATCCTATGCACATCTTCAAAAATGTCCCATATTTTATATTTCGACATATATCAAGCAAACAGAAAAACACCTTGTCTTCGAGGAGAGATATTTCTATTTCACTTACCAAATTTGATAGAAGACATTTGTGGCGAAACATGGAAAATGAAACATATGCAGAAGCTCCATGGATTTTGAAAAAAATAGAGCTAGACCAACTAAAAAATGTCATATTTTAAATAAGGACACCTACTCGCTATGGGTCATCATTGGATAAATATTTTACAGTTGATGGACATATCACAGTATTTAAACCACATGATTTTCATAATTTTTTGAAGGTAGTATATATCATCATTTAAGTTTTACTGGTAACATTGATTTAGTACTAAATATATTTTGATATTTTGTTGTGTGAAAAATTGCTAATGAACTATGATGAATGTGTTTGATAACATATCATGCCATTGGAAATTAGGGGGGATTCATGTCTTATCGTTGACTTAAGTAATTCCATAAGTTGATTGTCATCATTTACAAGGTATGTGGTATGAAATGCTCATGTGTGAGAGACATAGAGATATTATATTCCATTTTAATTTTTCACTAAAGGTTCTTACTAATTTACTATTCTTATAATAGGTGGGTAACCTCCAAGGAGATCCATGAATGTGAAGTACCAAAATGGAAGAAGGAAATTGAATAAATTGTATGTGTATTTGAGAAGTACCTCCCTACAAGTTTCATGGACCTACAAGTCCATTTACTTATACATCTAGTCAATGACATTTAATTGGAAGGTGTCGTATCCACGAGGTGGATATTTTTCTTTGAGAGGTATATGAAAACTCTAAAAATATAGGTCCAAAAAAATTCACATCCAAAGGGTTGTATGGATGAAGGGTATGTATTGAATGAATCATTTTTCTTCCTATGTCAATTCCTTATTAAGGATTTTGAATATGGGCCACACTTCTAGGATGAATAATGAGCATCAAATATTATTGATGGAGAAAAACCAAAATCTAATGGTGTTCGAGTAGAAATTAGTAAGTAAATTCATGATCATTATTGTGGTTGTTTTCCTTACAATAATTAATTTGATCTATAATTTATTTGTCAAATTAACTTAATAACATTTGGAGTTTGAAATAAACATGTTGACATGTAATAGGTGTAGATGAAACTGCAATACTCAACAAGTTCATTATGTACCACATGGGATTTATGAACAAATGGATTTATTTGTATGATAAAGAGAGAGAAAAAGTGTTAGAAGCAAGGACACGGTTTAAGATATTCAACCCAAGGAACACTCCACTTCCTAGTGATCTTCTTGGGGAATGGAGCAAAGATTGCACTATAGAATGGGTTACTGAACAAATTCAAAATCAAAAAGAAGATGCATGTATATATTCAAACATAACAGAAGATGGAATCAACATGTGTAGATGATGTGAAAGAAAGGTACAGTTGGAATTTTACAAAATGTTGTTTCCTTACAGTTTTGACACTATTAACTATTTTAATATTCGTCATTATATTTGTTTTCACTGAAATAAATGGTCTTTCACAGGTAAGGAAATATCCTGCAATGTGGGCATATGGACGACATTAACATGTATAAATTGTAGATGTAAAGAGACAATCCTTTGATTGTGGAATTATGGTTGATTTCAAGCAATCCAGTTGAGCAAGCTCAAAAGATAAAAATATTATTGAAGGGAATCTACAATATGTTGGAAAAATCCAAGAAATTATTGAGTTGGATTACCACTCTTTTAAATGTTGTATTTTTAAGTGTAGATGGTATGAAGCATTTGAGAGGACACAAAGACATGATACCCATAGTGGATTGTTTTCTATAGATTACTTGAGGTTCCTACCAGAGGATAAGGAGTCTTATGTTCTACCAATTCATTGTGAGCAGGTATTTCTTTAACTCAAATAAGAAGCAATAGTGATCATTAATCTATTGATTCATAGTTTTTTGCGATAATATGTGTTTATTAATAAATAAAAGGGTTATAATATATTTCTAATATATGTATGTCGCTCATATGCAGGTATTTTCCTATGAAGATATTTTGGAGCCGAAATGGATATGTGTCATACATTATGATCCAAGATTAAGGCATGTATTCGACGATGCATTAGTGGATATTGAGAAAAACAATGATGCCCAACAAAATGAGAGAGATGGATTAGAGAACATCGAAGAAATTAACATCCATGATGATGTTGAATATGGTTATGTTTAAGCAAAAGAAGACAACAAACCAGAGTTAGATGATTTTATGGAAGACAACAATATGGATGGTATAGAAAATGATGATCCAAATTATACATCTGGTAACAATATAGATAGTCTATAGTCAAATTTAAATGATGATGAAGATGATGCAGATCAAGAAGAGGATGATGATAATATTAAATACTTGAAAGAACATATGATCATTGACAATGATAAATTTGATGGCATTATTGCAGATAATAATGTTAGTGACCAAGACTTCTAAATTTTCAAAATTATTTGTAATCCAGTTTTTAAAATGTTGATTCTTATGGACCAAAATTTCATGAAATTCTTCAGTATTATTTATGACGATACAAATTACGTTTTCTATGAATTATTGTCAAAAAAATTTAGGATTACTTATATAAGAGTTAGCATGGTTAGTGGTCATTTATTGGAAATTGCTAAAAAATATAATTAAATATATTGTATATGTAAATCAATGTAAATCCAAACAATTAGGATAATTAATGTATCCAAAGTTTATTTATAAATTTATATTTTAAAACAAATTGAAATATTTCACCAAGCCTAAACCTAAGACCTTAACATTTATACAATCTAACTCCTAACCCCTTGAAGCATGGACGATATTGAATATTATGTGGGGACATCATACATCCTTGAGTCTTGAAACCCTCCCATACCATCAAGAGACATGTTCCTAGTATAACCATGTAAAATTTTGATGCATACATGCACAGTTTGGAGAAATTTCAATGTTGGCCTCATTCATCGGTAATCATGTAGGGTCGAATGATGTAATTAAGCCCTTCACCTGATATAATCCTTAACCCATTAAAAATTAGACCAGTTTCATGTTGGAACCTATAAAATTCTCTTTGGTCATCTCAACTTAATAGAATCATGGTTTATTAATCATCTCAAAGAATGCCACAAAAAACAGAAAAATACATGGAAATTGGCATCTTCATTAGGTTTCATTGTAAAGATGGGTATGTCGGGTTTAATTTTTGTTGGCATGGATGGCGAAATTAGGTCATGATGAATATGATGATGATGATGATGATGGAAATGAAAACCATGATGATGGAAATGATGAAGAGAATGAAGTCCCTAAGTCTTAAAAACCTCCCATATCATCAAGGCATGTGCCTAGTGTAAACATGTAAAATTACAACGCATGCAGTCACATTTTGAAGAAAATTCAACATCTCACTATGCAAGGTCGGTGGATGGAATTGGTGATGGGCATGTTGGAAGTTCCAATACATTTAAAGAGAGTTCCGACAAAGATTCTATATAAGGGAATGACGAATGATGACTATTAACATTGATGCAAACATGGACGATCTTGAAAATTATGTGGGGAAATAAGACATACTTGAGTCTTGAAACCCTCCCATACTTTCAAGGCATGTGTCTAATCTAAGCATGCCAAATTTCGACGCATACAGGCACAGATTGAAGAAATTTCAACGTTGGCCCCAGTCACTGCTCACTATGTGGGGTCGGTGCATGACATTTGTGCTGGGTGAATTGGAAGTTCCATGACATTTCAAGAGAGTTCCAAAAAATATTATGTACATGGAAACAACGAATGATGACAATGAGACGTCCATTATGAACATTGATGAAAACATGGACAATCTCAAATATTATGTGGGGGAATTAGAAATCCTTGAGTCTTGAAACCCTCTCATACCGTCAAGGCATGTGTCTAGTCTAACCATGTCGAATTTCGACGCATACATGCACAATTTGAATAAATTTTAGCTTTGGCCCCATTCACTACTCACTGTGTGGGGTCAATGCAAGATGACATTTGTGATGGGTGTATTGGAAGTTCCATGAAATTTCAAGAGAGTTTTGAAAAAGATTATATAGATGGAAATGACGAATGATGACAATAAGACATCCATTATATTGAACATTGATGAAAACATGGACAATCTAAAATATTATGCGGGGAAATCAAACATCTTTAAGTCTCAAAACCCTTCCATTATGTCAAAGATTATGTGGGGACATCAACATAAATCCTTGAGTCTTGAAAACCTCCCATACCATCAAGGCATGTTTCTAGTCTAACCATGTCAAATTTTGATGCATACAGGAACATATTGAATAAATTTCAACATTGGCCCCATTGACTACTCACTATGCAGGGTCAGTGCATGACATTTGTGGTGGGTGAATTGGAAGTTCCATGACATTTCAAGAGAGTTCCAACAAAGATTCTACAGATGTAAACGGTGAATGATGAAAATGAGACATCCATTATGAATGTTGATGCAAACATGGATGATCTCAAATATTATGTGGGGACATCATACATCCTTGAGTCTTGAAACCCTCCCATACCATCAAGGCATGCGTCTAGTCTAACCATGTCAAATTTCGACACATACATGCATAGTTTGAATAAATTTCAACATTGGCCCCATTCACTGCTCACTATGTGAGGCTGGTGCAAGATGACATTGGTGATGGGTGTATTGGAAGTGCCATGACATTTCAAGAGAGTTACGAAAAACATTCTATAGATGGTAATAATGAATGATGACAAAGAGACATCCATTATATTGAACGTTGATGCAAACATGGACAATCTCAATTATTATGCGAGGACATAAAAAATCCTTAAGTCTTGAAACCCTCCCATACCATCAAGGAAACTATCTAATCTTATTAGTGTTTCATGGAAACCTTCACTTGACACCTAGCTAAATCATACACAAACAAAGCTTATTAAGAAAAGGAAGAGAGATACACAATGAAGAATGAGAATCAATGTATATTATGATTGAATCAATGAGTGAGTGATATTCACTCATATAGGAAATGTGTTAAGGTCCTAACCCGCACATAGGTAGATCAATGTATTCGGATGTAATAAAGGTCAATATTAATAGGCCTTTCAATAAATCAGAAT
>SNQJ01S0211518.1:1355-15898 GCA_010110895.2 Picea sitchensis | reverse complement strand
ATAAATGTTTACCTTTTGTTATAGGTAGCAATTTTGTACAGGTTACTATTTTGGGTGAATCCATAAAAGTACCCAGTAAGTCTTCTTTTGAAACAAGGATTGAAGTCAAGCAAACTCTCCAAGACATTGAGAAATCTACTGAAAGCCTAATCAAGATCCAGAAAATAATAAATCATACTGAGAAACATGGTCTTGAAATTATTAAGGATGTGAAGGATAAAATAGAGAAGGATTGCACATTAGAACATCCTAATGCTTTCTGGACAAGAGAACAATACTTTGTCAGTCTTCCATACAAAGAAGATTATATTGCCAAGCCTCAAAAGGCTTCTGTCAATCATATGTCTCCCACAAAATCAAAATATTGTCAAAAGGAGATATTTGAACTCTTGGATAGAAAATTAATAGAAACCAGTAGAAGCCCATGGGTTTGTCCTGCTTTCTATGTAAATAAGCATAGTGAACGAAAGCAAGGAAAACCTAGAATGGTTATTATTTACAGAGCTTTGAATGAAGCTTTACTACCTATCAGGTTCCCTCTACCATCCAAGGAGTTGTTATTTGCAAAGATTGGAAAATGCAATGTGTTTAGCAAATTTGATTTAAAAAGTGGTTTCTGGCAAATTGGCATTGTTCCGAAAGACAGGTACAAAACAGCCTTCGTTGCACCTAATGGTCAGTACCAATGAAGAGTCATTCCATTCGGATTAAAGAATGCACCCTCTGAGTTTCAAAAAAGAATGGATGATATCTTTAAGCATTTGACATTTGTTATTGTATATATTGATGATCTTCTTGTATGTTCTATTGATAGCAGATCACATGTACAGCATCTTAAGATTGTTTATAACCTCATGTTCAAACATGGTTTGGTTTTAAGTAAGTCTAAGCTTTGTTGGGCTCAGACTAAAATAGAGTATCTAGGACTGATACTTTCTAAAGGAGCAGTTGAGTTGCAGGATCATGTGCTTAAAAAGATTTCTGAGTTTCCAGACGAGATTCTTGACCAAAAGCAGCTACAGAGATTCCTAGGTTGTTTAAACTACATCAGATAGTTTTATGAAAACCAAGCAAAGGATGTTAGAATCCTACAAAAACGTATGAGTAAGATGATGCCTTGGAACCACAAGATGACAACAGTGGTCCAAATCATCAAACAGAAGATACAAAATTTGCCAAGACTACATCTTCCTGATATGTCATTACAACTCGTTCTTGAAACTGATGCCTCTAATGACACTTGGCCTGCAGTATTGCTTCAAAAGAATGGACCCAAGTTGGAAGAAGTATGTATATATACTTCTGGTTGTTTTACTGACACATAATCCAAATATCCCTCTTCCCATAAGGAAATACTTGTTGTAAAGAATGGGATAAAGAAATTTAGATTGTTTTTAAAACCTGTTCATTTCATTGTTAGAACTGATTTGAAACATATGAAAGGTATGTTGACTAATCAGAGACTTCTGGAACAGGGAAATAATAGAATTCTCATATGGAGCTTATGGCTTGATGGTTTTGATTTCAACATACAATACAAGCCTGGAAAAGATAACTGCATAGCTGATCTACTCACCAGAGAAGCTAGTGAAAAGACAATTAAATGGCTTCATCCTCCTTGAGCATACCAGATACTCCCCCAGGATTCAAATGGATCCTAGTTTGTAAAAATTGTAAATATTGTTATTGTTTTGACTATCTAGAGTATTGCATAAAGTCTAGTCCTGCTTGTAAAGACATTTTAAACAGTTGGGTTCAGTCCAAGAACCATCTTAACTCTTTTCTTAGCTATTTCAGGACAAGTCCGAATATGACCAGAAGAATAATCACTGGAGGACCTTTCCAAGGTCAAGTCTATATCTACATATATACTCCAGATATTTCTTATGCAGATTATTGTGCTATAATGTCCCAGACCAAGTATGATAGCTCATGTTGGGTTCTCTTTCATTGCTCTACATTCAAAGATTATTTATACTGGTGGTCTGGATGGATATATTTGTTACTTTGGACTTATTGCCCCAGAGATATTTTTTTCTTCGATAGCAGCAAAGATGCATTCAGGCAATGGTTACGTGCAGAAGTTGAGGAAGCAGCTCAGTACAATGTTTGGTTTGTATTCAATCTATCTTTTCAAGGCAATGAGCTAGAATTTGAAAAATCTAATCCACCTAATCCTCAAACATTTAAAGTGACCAGTAATTTCTACGGAGATCTTTGTGTACCGGATGATGAGCTCATTCCATCCATGCAAGGATTTCCATTCTACAGATGCTTTAGTGGACTGCCTCCCTTTTCCGACATTCACGGATCTCCTCCCAGCAGTCACTATAACTATGATAGTGGTGACTCATTTGATTCTGTAGCAGAGCATAATATCAATAACTGGATGGAAGCATGATGGGCCTTGAGTCATATTGTAATAATTTGATTTCATGTCTAACGGGCCGACAGTGGTGTCCCGTCAGTTCCGTGGGTTCCTGTAGATCTCCACTTTGTATCTATCACCTGCTAGTAGTGTCATATCTTGTTTCTTTTGTAAAAGATGTGATGGGTCCACATATGGTCGAGCCTCTAAGGGACAAGATAACAACTGTAGTCCACAGTTGCCCCATCCACTTGAAGGAGTCTTACTTTTAACAGGCAGTTGCCAGTTTCTATCTACCGACAACCTTGTAATTTTAGTATAAATAAGCTTCCTATGGTCTCATTTGGATCATCGGGATGAAGAGAGTTTGAGTGTCTGTGTTAGTCTAAGTATTTGTGTCTAAGAGCAGTGTGTATCCTCTTCACTCACATTCGGGAACTTCTGAACGAAAAACACCGATCTCGCTTGTATATGTATTATGTCATAGATCTTAGCAAGATCTGAGTCTGTAAAGATCCTACTCTGTAAAATTGGTATTATTGACTCTCTTCATAACAAGTTTGCAGATGCACTAATCTCTGGTTTTCAAGCCCCTCTACAAAATGGCCCCGTTTGGTCATCTGCATTACCCCGATTTCAAGTCTCTCTCACAGACCCCTACATTTCTTCCCTTCTCCAGGCATATGTCCAGTTTTCCGGATTCGATATGGCCGAATCTTTTGAAATCGCACAACTACATACAACAACTTGTCTTCGCTTTGTCTCTACTACTATGTCTGCCCTCAATCCTAAACTTCTTCAGCGCGCTACTTCCGAAAGCGTGGTGGTTGGTCCAGGAAATGTTACACCCCTTACTCTTGGATTCGCCAAGCTTACAGTACCAGATGAATGGTCCGCTGAGTATCAGCTTGTACAGTCCAGAATTACACCTACAACAGCCCAATAGCTGATGATTGAACAAAATGAGTCAGGAAATAATGTATTAAGAATTGGAAGATCCCAAAGTGTTAGGATCCAAGATCTAGAAAGACAAGTGTCTTCTCTATCTACCAGCACTTCTGACTCTCACCCTAGAAGATCTACTTCTACCTCACCCTATGTACAAACTACTCCTTCTAGAAGATCTACTTCTACCTCACCCTCTGTACAAACTACTCCTTCTATACTCCTGTATATAAACCCGTTCCAAATAGATCCAAAATAGATAATCATCTCCTATATCACAAAAAAGGATCTGAAAATTGCTACTTTTGTCAGAAAGGTATTCCTTCCCAGGAAGAGTCTACATCATGTCAGCCTCCTACAAAACAGATCCCCTCTGCACCCAAGAATTTCAGAGCTTACCAGTCAAAAATAGAACACAATGGACAACATTCTGACTGTCCCAAATGTCAAGAAGTAGCTATCCCTGTTCTAAAAGTGATGAATTACTCATCATTGCCTAGAGGAGACAAAGATAAATCTGCTCTCTTACCCCAAAGGAATCTAGGACCAGGGAATCACACTCCTTCTTTCAAGAATAATCTGGTAGCAGATCTTGACTTTATACAGTACAGAAAGTCAGATGCAGAGAAATCACAGGACATAGTGAGGTTGCAGAATTATGCTAATTATCAATTTGTTTGTCTTTCACAAAACATTGATGATATGGCCCAAGATATTTTGTAGACTAAATCTCATATGATTGGTCTACATTCTGAGATTGATAACTTATAACATAATCAAGAGACTCACARACTACACCTTGTACAGATTTTAGAAAAGTTAGATACAATTCAGACTGYAGTACAGAGTCTGAAAGAATCATTTGAAAAAGAAAAACAACCCTCTTCTCCTATACCATATGAGGAGATAGAAAAACAAGCTTCCTATAAATGGTTTGGTTCCTCTCCCTCTTCTTCTATTCCAAAAAAAGAATACTTGTCACTCAAACAGCTTGCTATAGAACACTTAAATCCAACCCTTTCTCGGATTGCTCAGGTAGTTCTATTAGCCTCAGAAAAGCTTGCATTAGTAAAATCACAAGCATCTTCTTTAGAAGGAGACGTCTATTCTTCCCAGACAAACCCTGCCATTCCTACTTTGGATATCAAAGGAATGGATGAAGATGAAAGCTCAAAGTCTAATGCACCACGTTCAACAGATGACGATGCAGGAGGAAATCCTTTCCAGTCTGCTTGGGAAAAATGGTGCAATGCCAAATATGGTTCCAGTAGGAAATTCCCATTTGATCCAGCTAACTCAAGTGAACATTCCTCATTTAGTAGAGAAAACATAGAATCAGCACCAGTAACAAACATAAATTGCAGATCTTGTAATGAGATGATGCTGATTTTCCAAAAATGGCAAGCCTGGGCTAAAACCCAGAAGATGATTTTCATAAACAGAGTAGCTTGGAATGAGTTAGCCCTTAGACTAACTTGGGGATTCACTATTAATTTAGGACTCTGGTGGGATAGAGTCAATGAAAATGATAAGCTTACCATTATGAACCATGATAACCCCATTGAAGAGCTTATCAAAGCAGTCGTGCATGAATTTTATGGTGGTGTTAAAATAGATTCTTATCATTATGCAGATTTATATATGAATCAGCGTCTCTGTCATGTCTCCCAACTACCTAAATTCTCATGCAGCATGCAGGACCTTTTATACAGGTGTCCTGATCCTAACAATGTTGCTTATCTCAGAAAATATTTGTCAGCAATGCCAGGAAAAATTCATAATCTTGTTAGAGAAATACTAGAAACCTTAGGAATTGGGTTAGAAGAACTCTCTCTAGCAGGATTGCATGAACATATTTTCATAGCCCTGCAAAAAGAATGTCTTAGACGACAGACTAATAAGTCTGTTAAAAAACAGTTAGGCTTTGACTCAGGTATCTGTGATACATTCGCTGAGACTTATCACTTTGGTTGTCAGCAGAAAAAGTCCAAAAAAGACTCTTGTAAAAAAGATTGTGGTTGCTTCAAATGTAGGTCAAAATCTAGAAGTTTTCATAAAAACACTCCCCGACCTTTTACTAAAAGCAATCACAAACCCAAAAAAGCCTATTTTAAACGTCGGCCTCAAAATTCCAAAGCAAGGACCTCATCTTGCTTTATTTCTAAAAAGCCTGGCCACTGGGCTTCTCAGTGTCCTCTGCGGACAAAGACCAAATTCCAATCCAAGATCATGGATCTGTTCCAGACAGGTTATGATCCTGCTGACTGGGAAATGGTTTCTGACCGTTCAGATGGTGAATATATTTCACTCACTGACTATACTGATGAGTTTGATTATGATGAATCCAATGCTCAAAGTGATTCTGACACATCACAAATTACTGAAAATCTCAATTTTCTTGACATCAAAATGATGTCCCCCACATCATACCTCCCTTCTCTTCTTCAACAGAGGTCTGCACTTCAACAGAAATTGTCCACTTTAACACCTGGACACTTCCATCTTTCTAAAAGATATCATGCTCAGATTTCTCTCCTCACTGCCCAAATTGACAAGCTTCAGCAGCCAAGCGTGGTGAATATACAGAACTACACTCCCAAACACTCAGAGTTTATTTCACCTCAGCCTCAAGCTAGCAGAGAAACAAACCAAGTTAGATTTTCCAAACCTATGAAAGAAATAATTGAAGAAGAAAATCTAGCAGAAGATTCTTTAGATAACACCATATTCCATCTAGAAGAATCCATAAGAGAAAAGGAAGCATTGATAAAAGAACTATGGAAAAGCTTGAAGATGCAAAGAGAAGAATTGAACTTTCTCAAGAATAAAAGAGATGAACAATGGGAAAGAGAAATGTTCAATCAGGATACAGAAATTGAAGCCAGCGAGTCCAAACAAATGAATGGACTTGACGATAGATTGGTAATTTCTGTAGATATAAAAGTTCAGGGATATCTGCAATATACTCTAGATGCACAGCTAGACACAGGAGCCATGAACTCTTGTGCTAAATATGGAGCTATACCATCTTACTATTGGCAACCCATTGACATTGATTTTAGGGCATTCAATAAGACTGAAATAAAGATTAAGTCTATTGCCCCAGACTTTCCAATAATAATTCGAGCCAAAGTAATGGTTAATCTCTATTGCTATGATACAGGTGCAGATATTTTGTTGGGACAAGATTTGGTAGATAAATGTTTACCTTTTGTTATAGGTAGCAATTTTGTACAGGTTACTATTTTGGGTAAATCCATAAAAGTACCCAGTAAGTCTTCTTTTGAAACAAGGATTGAAGTCAAGCAAACTCTCCAAGACATTGAGAAATCTGTTGAAAGCCTAGTCAAGATCCAGAAAATAATAAATCATACTGAGAAACATGGTGTTGAGATTCTTAAGGATGTGAAGGATAAAATAGAGAAGGATTGCACATTAGAACATCCTAATGCTTTCTGGACAAGAGAACAATACTTTGTCAGTCTTCCATACAAAGAAGATTATATTGCCAAGCCTCAAAAGGCTTCTGCCAATCATATGTCTCCCACAGAATCAGAATATTGTCAAAAGGAGATATTTGAACTCTTGGATAGAAAATTAATAGAAACCAGTAGAAGCCCATGGGCTTGTCCTGCTTTCTATGTAAATAAGCATAGTGAACGAAAGCGAGGAAAACCTAGAATGGTTATTAATTACAGAGCTTTGAATGAAGTTTTACTACCTATCAGGTTCCCTCTACCATCCAAGGAGTTGTTATTTGCAAAGATTGGAAAATGCAATGTGTTTAGCAAATTTGATTTAAAAAGTGGTTTCTGGCAAATTGGCATTGTTCTGAAAGACAGGTACAAAACAACCTTCGTTGTACCTAATGGTCAGTATCAATGGAGAGTCATGCCATTCGGATTAAAGAATGCACCCTCTGAGTTTCAAAAAAGAATGGATGATATCTTTAAGCATTTGACATTTGTTATTGTATATATTGATGATCTTCTTGTATGTTCTATTGATAGCAGATCACATGTACAGCATCTCAGGATTGTTTATAACCTCCTGTTCAAACATGGTTTGGTTTTAAGTAAGTCTAAGCTTTGTTGGGCTCAAACTAAAATAGAGTATCTAGCACTGATACTTTATAAATGAGCAGTTGAGTTGCAGGATCATGTGCTTAAAAAGCTTTCTGAGTTTCCAGATGAGATTATTGACCAAAAGCAGCTACAGAGATTCCTAGGTTGTTTAAACTACATCAGACAGTTTTATGAAAACCAAGCAAAGGATGTTAGAATACTACAAAAATGTCTCAGTAAGATGATGCCTTCGAACCACAAGATGACAACAGTTGTCCAAATCATCAAACAGAAGATACAAAATATGCCAAGACTACATCTTCCTGATATGTCATTACAACTCATTCTTGAAACTGATGCCTCTAATGACACTTGGGCTGCAGTATTGCTTCAAAAGAATGGACCCAAGTTGGAAGAAGTCTGTATATATACTTCTGGGAAATAATAGAATTCTCAGATGGAGCTTATGGCTTGATGGTTTTGATTTAGACATACAATACAAGCCTGGAAAAGATAACTGCATAGCTGATCTACTCACCAAAGAAGCTAGTGAAAAGACAATTAAATGGCTTCATCCTCCTTTATCATACCAGATGCTCCCCCATGATTCAAATGGATCCTAGTTTGTAAAAATTGTAAATATTGTTATTGTTTTGACTGTCTAGAGTTTTGCATAAAGACCAGTCCTACTTGTAAAGACATTTTAAACAGTTGGTTTCAGTCCAAGAACCATCTTAGCTATTTCAGGACAAGTCTAAATATGACCAGAGGAATAATCACTGGAGGACCTTTCCAAGGTCAAGTCTATATCTACATATATACTCCAAATATTTCTTATGCAGATTATTGTGCTATAATGTCCCAGACCAAGTATGATAGCTCATGCTTGGTTCTCTTTGATTGCTCTACATTCAAAGATTATTTATACTGGTGGTCTGGATGGATATATTTGTTACTTTGGACTTATTGCCCCAGAGATATTTTTTTCTTCGGTAGGAGCAAAGATGCATTCAGGCAATGGTTACGTGCAGAAGTTGAGGAAGCAACTCAGTACAATGCTTGGTTTGTATTCAATCTGTCTTTTCAAGGCAATGAGCTAGAATTTGAAAAATCTGATCCACCTAATCCTCAAACATTTAAAGTGACCAGTAATTTCTACGTTGATCTTTGTGTACCGGATGATGAGCTCATTCCAGCCATGCAAGGATCACCATTATACAGATTCTTTAGTGGACTGCCTCCATTTTCCGACATTCACGGATCTCCTCCCAGCAGTCACTATAACTATGATAGTGGTGACTCATTTGATTCTGTAGCAGAGCATAATATCAATAACTGGATGGAAGCATGATGGGCCTTGAGTCATATTGTAATAATTTGATTTCATGTCTAACGGGACGACAGTGGTGTCCCGTCAGTTCTGTGGGTTCCTGTAGAACTCCACTTTGTATCTATCATATGGTAGTAGTGTCATATCTTGTGTCTTCCGTAAAAGATGTGATGGGTCCCCATATGGCCGAGCCTCTAAGGGACGAGATAACAACTGTAGTCCACAGTTGCCCCATCCACTTGAAGGAATCTTACTTTTAACAGGCAATTGTCAGTTTCTGTCTACCGGCAACCTTGTAATTTTAGTATAAATAAGCCTCCTATGGTCTCATTTGGATCATCGGGATGAAGAGAGTCTGAGTGTCTGTGTTAGTCTAAGTATTTATGTCTAAGAGCAGTGTGTATCCTCTTCACTCGCCTTCAGGAACTTGTGAACAAAAAACATTGATCTCACTTGTATATGTATTATGTCATAGATCTTAGCAAGATCTGAGTCTGTAAAGATCCTACTCTGTAAAATTGGTATCAGAGCCTGTCAATGTAAAAGATTGTTTATCAATACAAGAGATTGTCCTGAGTGAATTCTTCTTTGAACGAGCCTTGTGTTCAGAAAATATAGATTGAGAGATTTGTAAATGCTAAGTAATAGATGAAGTGATCCCTTGACTGTGGTCTCCAGCTGTTGTTGTAGGACAGAAGGTTAGCCGTTGAAGCCGAAGGAAGGCGTGGAGTGCTACGAAGTGTCCTTTTCCCATAGTAAGCAAGATCTTACCATCTATTATATTTACTTGCCTTCAATCGTAGTATTTTGTTGAAAGTTGCAGTAGTTTAATATGGATTCACAGAAAGGCCAATCCATATATGATCTCTCGGCTGATGTCAAATATAAACCCAGTTCATGGTATAAATATTTTCTTAATAATTCTACATCACCCAAGTCTCTGTATAATACCAGACTCATAACTCAAGAATATGAGCCTGATGTCAACTGGCGCATCCCAGAAATAGAACCTTCTAAAATATATGATCTCCCTATGTTCAAGTTTCGTGCATCTACGTTGTTTCGTTATTGTTCCCATAACGTTCCTCTTTCTCTCAGACAGAGTGTATACCAAATCCCTTTAATCCAGCAATCTGATATTGATTGGGGATTAGAACATGGATATAAATATGTCCATCTTGGTCTCATCCAATTCGGCATAAATCCATTAGTCTGCCCTGGTTTAAATACCTCTGTGCTTAGTTGTATTATTGACTCTCGTCATAACAAGTTTGCAAATGCACTAATCTCTAGTTTTCAAGCCCCTCTACATAATGGCCCTGTTTGGTCATCTGCATTACCCTGATTTCAAGTCTCTCTCACAGACCCCTACATTTCTTCCCTTCTCCAGGCATATGTCCAGTTATATATATATATATATATATATATATATATATATATAAGTAAAGTTAAGGATTCTAACAAATAAGTGATTCAAAGTCTTAAGGTAAAGAGCATAAACCACAATGATCCACTTAGATACTTTTATGAGTTAGAAACTAGTGGATAAGTACCAAACCTAATTTATAAACGGTATGCAAAAATGAAAACTCATATTTGCAATAGTTTGCTTAAAATCCCACGATAATAACCACTTAGAATAAGTAACTAGGAAAAGAAACAGTTCTAAGATAAATGAAACCACAGGAGATGTAATCGTTCAACACCAAATGACCTTAGATTATATGCTTTTAAGTGCAAATGAATTGTGTGATTAGTTGAGGGCAAGTCCAAGGTGAAACTTACACTGTCCTTGATCTCCAAATATGTTTTATGAGTAACTTTATTCAGAATTCTAGGTTTGAAATTTAGAGAAGTATCATCCCAAGAAGATAAATTATCAAAGCAAGATGTCTTGTATTTTAAGTTAGGGTTTTATGATATTCAATGAAATGACAACCCACTTTGCTTGAGACAAGTCCACAATAAGTAAATAAATCAATGTGAGATAACAAGAACTTGAATCAAAGAAGAAAATTCACCTTAGGGTTTAGCAAGAGTTACTTGGAATTTACCAAATATATCCTTGAGTGAGAGATATGCAATTAAACCAACTCAAAGATGATTTCACAACTAGAAAAGAAGATGGAACTTGAAAGTAACCTTCTAGCTTATGAAATTAATACCAAGTCTATCCTAGATGTTCTTTTAATGCATTAAACCTAGGTTTAGGGTTTATGGAAATCTGATTTTTATCATTTTATGTGCAATTTCCAGGTTTACACGTGATTAAAACAACCCAAATAAAGATAAATAAGATTTAGATGCACAATCCTAGGGTCTGATTTGTCTCTTACGGTTTTAAGATATAAATTTAAGCACAAACCCTAATCTATCTTGGTCTTCTAAATGAAATATGCAATTATCTTAATGCTAGACTAGAAAAGAAATCTAACTTGAGATTTTCAATATTTTCCTTAGATTTCTTTGTAAACAAAAATGAAAGAGATGGATTTTGATATTTTGTAATTTTTGGAGGTTGATAGGAGAAGACAAGTGCCTTGTCCAACAAGGACTTATGTCATCAAGAAGAAAACCCCTCTTTAAAATTGGTCTATTTTATCTAAAGATTAGGATGAGGAGACTATGGTCAACTCAATAGTCTCCTATCTAATCAAGATAAACAATGAAGACCAAGGCCTTACAAGAAAGGGTCCTCAAGTGAGCACCTTCACTAACAAAATCAACTACAGCATGATAAATGTACTCAATACCCTTGCTAGGGTTCATAAGTGGATAGACAAAGCAAGGAATCAAATAATTACCAAACTAACAAAGGAAGAAGGAGAGTTACCCTGAAACGTCTTCCTTCCAAGTGGTAGACTTTACCTCTCAATGGATTGATCTTGTTAGCTTGTAAAAGACTTGAACATTCGCAATCAATCTTTATGCACCAAATAGTAACCAAGAGAGAAGAGCTCCAAGAATTGACACCAATTTGCCTCGATAGGTAGATATTCAACAAAGTTGTATTTTCAATAGCTAATCAACCACAAATTGAAATGAGAGGGGGGGTCTCTTTTATAGAGGAGGCTTCAACAACCTTCATATTACAAAAATATTTTTTATCTCCTTAGATCTAGCCTAGGAGATCTCACAATAGACTTGTCTTCCAACTAACTAAGGAGACAAGGTCAAACAATACATAAAATACAATATATGTGCCACATGTACAACATTCCCCTAGGGGAGGGAGAAGTCCCACCAAAATATTCAAGTGGAGGTCAAGGAAGGCCAACGTGCCTCCATGATGCAAGGTAACCTCCTCAAGATGCCTCTCCAATGAAGATAGGTCACCAAATATGCCAACGACAATGCTCAAGATTAGGAGAGTCCACACATGTGGCATGTGGGAGGCTCAAAGAGAGGGAAACTCACTTAAAATCAGCTCCAACGATCACAAGGGAGGTCTCTAATGCATAAACTCCTTCTCAAATCATGTCAATAACATCCTCAATTCAAGGGAGGTCCAAGAAGGTCCACACATACCAAATACATGCCCCAACATCTAGGTGATGCATCCTCCAAGGTGGACATCCCATCAAACCATGTGACATGTGCCTCCAAATGTGTGAAAAGACTAAGCACTCCAAGATTTGGAACGTGGCATGGATAGTCCAAGTGCATGAAGAAGGGCCCTCAAGTGCCTAGGGTGTTGTAACGAGTGCCTAGAGAGTTGTGAAGATGCCTAAGGAGTTGTGACTATGCATGAAAATATGTAGAGTGACCTCAAGTTATAGATATATGTGAAGAATCCCCAAAGTGCTAGGGAGATGACCACCTAGGCCAAAGTGTGACAAATATATAGGTAGATCCATGGTTAGGCATAAACTAAGTTTTCTCTCTAGGTATAACAACCTTTACAATACATGAGAAAAACTTTTACATAAAGGTAAAGTGAAAAAACCTAGGGGTTCCCTAAGTCATGTGTCACAATAGATCCACTCCAGGGCCCATGCACACCCACCTCAACCATAAATGACCTCCATGAGATGGTCAGTATGAGGCATAAGGACAAGAACTATCTTGAAATGAGGACTAAGAGGACAGACCATGAAAAACCTCCAAGGGTCTAAAGCAACCACCTAGATGAAAAAAACACTTTACATAGATCAGTAAGGATGGTCTAGTATAATACATGAGATACACATTTTTGGTTGATCATGATACATAATGAAAATCATCGTGATGGGCACAATTGATCATGGAACTTGTTAGCGATAATTATTGTCATGGGTTCGAGAGCATTCGGGTCTGCAAGTTGCACAAAATGCTTAAGCGCAGCACGGGAGAATTCCTGCCCTTCTCCAAGTAGCAGGTCAAGCGAGCGGGCAAAGTGTCATCGGCAGAATCCAAGGCCTTCTTGCGAAGCAGATCAACGGTCGGTGGGTAATTACACATTAACCGAATTGCAAGTACAGCGCTTAAAGTTTTAAGAAAGTCAACGGTCGGAATCCTTCATGAGGCACTCGCGAAGTTACGAGGGTCGTTGATCGCAAGCATTTTAAGCGCCGTGTTATTTCTTGAACTCAGGGACTCGGGAGTTCGCAAGGTAAAGACCCAAGTATTGGGTACCCAAGTCGCGAGGACGCGAGAAGAGAGAAGGTGGATAGCTGTTGGATCTGGATCGAGGAGAACCGTTGGATCCACACGTAGGATCACGTATCGGGGCCTCGCAAGAAAAGGCTCGAGAATTTGGGCGCGGGGATCGCGAGATTGCGAGAAGCAATATCCCGACAGCTGGAGGCAGTGGAGGCCATAGCAGATTCGGCGAGTGGAATACAGGTGGAACGAAGCCTCGGGATCTCGCCGCAAGAAGTCTCGAAGTATTGGTGTTAGGATCCGCGAGACACGAAGTGCCGAGAGAATCTCGGACCCGGGCCCACAGCGGTGTCGGGCGAGTTCGAGATCGTCGGATCTAAGAGGGACACGTGGCGTACGATTGGGCTCCTCGCCTCCTCGCCCATCGTAACTTTAAAGCAGAAGGATTGACTCCCCCCAGTCGCGAGTCACGAGGTGTCGAAGGCGTCCAGAGCCTGGGCCCACAGTCTTGCCGAGAAGATCTCAGTCATCCATCTGAAGCGGACACCTGGCGCGCGATTGGGCTCCTCGCCTCCTCGCCCCTCGTGACTTCAACACGCAAAAAGTAGCTCCGTTATTTTCCGAGGTGCGAGGTGTCGGGAGAATCTCGGGCCCGGGCCCACAGCATCGCCAGGAGAAGTAAGAACCGTAAGATCTAGAAGGACACATGGTGCCAGATTAAGCCTTCTCGGCATATCGCTCATCGCGATTTCAATCAGCAAAGGTTAGCCCTTTCATATTCGCAAGCGCCGAAAGCATATGGTCACAGCCCATGGTCACTTGGAGGTGATAGAAAGAACTGCGCAAAGGGTCGAAGTGTCGGGTTTGGCTGCAGAGGGGATCACTGTGTTCTCCAGGTGCCAGTTCAACTTGACCTCAATATTGTTTCTTGCTCGGAGTAAATGAAGGTAAGGGGGGGTAGTTGAAACCTCTCCTCAGTCATTAAGCGCGAAGTATGGAGGGCTTGGCGAATGGTCTGCTCGAGAGGGTCCTGTGTACCCATTTTTCCAGAGAGGCCATGCCGAGTTCTCGACCAGCCAAAGGAGGCCTGCACACGCTAGCTCAACACTTACTGGCCTAGCTACTCTTCCCCTGCAGAGGCCATACGAAGTTAAGGAGACGTATGATGAAGGACTTCCACCCAAAGATTGATTGAAGAGACGCTACGCCTTGGAGGGCGAGCACGCCTCTGTTGGGCAAATCCACCCAAGTATAT